>JAJEJO010051216.1:0-10943 GCA_020662805.1 Glaucomys volans
TTGGGAGCACACCTGGCAGTGCAAAAGAGCTGCTAAGGTGCTTCTGGACTGTGGTCAGGCAAAAACTGGGTCCCCTCCCTCATGTCTAAACCGTGGATTTCATCGTCCAGCTCAGGGGCAAAAGATCTTAGCTGGGGAAGTTTTTCAGCTGTGGTTCGAGTGCCCTCTGCTGGCCAGACTATGACACGCCAATCAGCCTTCCAGTTTGATTTTTAGCCTTTCATTGATTTATCATTTATTGAGCACCTACTGTGTGCCAGGCACCTGATGAGCAGTGGAGGTCAGAAGATGTTCCTTACCCCAGGGATCTCACAGTCTAAAGAGGACAAACCAGGTAACTCAATTCATATGATGAGGCACTCCACAGTAGGCAAATGAGCACCCAAGCCACCTCTGAGGAAGCCAGGGAGGAGGTCACACGGAAGCCTGAGCTCTGGGAACACTATGTTCCAGGGCCCGTGTTCCTTAACAGCTACAGCCCCAAGTAATAGGTACTCAATATGTCTGGAATATTGACTAACAGCAAAAATAAGCCTCCCCAAATCCCTGAACTAACTGGGACAAAAAGGACAAGAACTGGCCTCTCTCCCTCTCCCACTGAAATGTCCAAGACCAGGGGTTTGACCCCAGAGGCTGTTTCAGTGCCATGTGACAATCAAGCAACTGGTGGACCCTTCCCCAGTGTCCAGCTGAGGAGCAAGAGAGAAAGAAATGAGACAGGTGGGAGGGCATCTCCAAACCCCAGCACAGCAGGGAAGAACATGGGCCAGAATGTAGCTCTCCTGTGTGCCCTCAGCAAGTCACTTAATCTCTCTGATCTTCAATTTTCAAAAATGCACAGAGGAGATGGTGATATCTTAGAGGAGTAAATGAGATAAGGCATATAAAGGTTTTAGCCCAGGGCAAGCACAGAGTGTGTTTCATGATAGCTGTTATTATTACCCTGGAAGACTGTGGGCCCCAGGCCATCTGGCAGCAGAGAGAATGCAACTCAGATTTTAAAGAGTGATCACTTGTGCATAATTGAATTCCTCTCGTAGGGATGCTCAGTTAATCAGCCGGGAGGGATTCAAGCCTGCAACTGGGGCCCGCTGCATCACAGTTGATCCGGCTGGGTGCAGGAGGCCAAGATCGTTTCTTGGAGAATATTTTCAGTAGAGTCGCACCCAGGCCACAGGCAGGACACTCGGCTTCTGCCAGCAGATGTCCAAGAATGCATCAAGGGTCTCCTGAGGTTCTGCACCGTGCTAGGCTGGGAAGGAAAGTGCAGAGGTGGGCCATTTGCTTCTTAGGGACAAGGAGTTAAATAAGGTGAGAATTCAGCTGGGCTGGAGGGAGAAAAAGCATCCTGGAGGTGGCGCCCTCCAAGAAAATGGAGGCTTTAGAGAGAAAGGACCCCGGCCCATGAGGACACTGAAGGAGCAAGACACAGTAGCCGGGTCCTTTTAAATCGCTGCGTGAGGGAGGCGCAACCCCTACGCTGTCTTTTCCCTTTGCATAAACGACGAGGTAGAGGATGCTCGCCCTGTTCACTAGCCCGGCCCTTGGCTGCCCCGCCTTTCCCGCAGGTGCACAGCGTGGCAGTGACGCACACCTTCCAGATCGCCAAGGCCCGCGCTCAGCTGGGCTACTCTCCTGACAAGTTCAGCTTCGCAGACGCCGTGGAGCAATACCTGCAGTCCACGACCCGGCAGCCCAGCAGCTCCACAGCGCGGACGCTCCTGCGGCTGCTGCTCGGGCTGCTGCTTCTCCTTGGCCTGCTTGGCCTTGCCCTGCATTTCCTAGGCCCGCAGCCTTTGCAGGCGGCCGTGCAGCATCTCTGACCTCTAGCCACTTGGGAGTGCCAGCTCAGCTCTGTCTACGCCGGGTTCTCTGCTAATACCCTACCTTCATGCCCTCTGAGTTTGGCCACGCCTCTATGTTCTAATCCCGCCCCTCGGGCCTAAGCCACGCCCATGTCTGCCTTTGGGCTGTACCCGCCCCGCCTTCCGGATTTGGGCACGCCTTCGCTCCGCCCCTGCATCCTGGCCACGCCCTTGTCCCGCCCCCTGCACCTGTCCCCGCCTCTCGCTCCTCCCCACGGCCCGGCCCAGTGTCGGACCAGGTCCCAGTCTCACAACCTGCTCGGTTTCCAGGCCTTCCCGCGCCTGCCCGTCCCGGCCTGCTCCCGGATACTTTCTGCTTGGGCTCTGCCTACTTTCTGGCCTCATCCCTACGCTTTAGTCCATCCTTCGGTTTCTCCTTCCGGGACTGGAATTGCTCCTTCCTCCTGTGTCCCTTCCTCTCCTGTCGTAATTCGGCCCTGGTCCCGCCCACTCCCTCTGGCTCCACCCCCTTCAGCCCCGCCTCCTGGATGGGGTCTTGGGGTCTTGCGGCCTGGCTGCTGCAGGCTGTGAGCTAGTACCCGTCGGTGGCGTTTGTGGAGTTTGCATTTCCTGTAGCCGCTTCCCGGGATAGCGGATCCTCCTCGCCTCCCAGGCCCCTCTGGGCATCTTCCTCATGATATCGTCTCGGAATCTTGGGTTAGACCCATTTTAGTAACGTTGCGTTTGGTCATCCCCATCCAAATGTTGTGCGTTCGCTCATTCACACTAATGAGCTGGAGCTTGGAGAGACACCAGAGACCCGGGCTTCTGCCCAGTCCAACTTGGCCAGTTTGGGTTCCGGGTTTGTGATTCTGGAGATGTTCAGCATACTAAACACATGCTCTGGCAGGGCATGAAAAAAAAAAGTTTTTGAAGTATTGGATGTCTAAAAAAAGTACCGATATAGTTATAATGGGGAAAATAGTTTAACTGGTCATATTTTATGATTTGGTATTGTTTCTATTTGTTAATGAGGGGTACTGTTGATCACCATCATCTTTAAGGGTTAAGACCACAGAATTTATTAATCCAACTCTGCTCTCCATAGAAATTGCACCTCCTAGCCGGGCGTGGTGGCGCACGCCTGTAATCCAAGCGACTTGGGAGGCTGAGTCAGGAGGATCATGAGTTCAAAGCCAGCCTCAGCAACTTAGTGAGGCCCTAAGCAACTCAGTGAGACCCTGTCTCTAAATAAAATACAAAATAGGGCTGGGGATCTGGCTCAGTGGCCTAGTGTCCCTGAGTTCAATCCCTGGCTCCAAAAAAAAAAGAAAGAAAGAAAGAAAGAAATTGCACCTCCTATCAAGTTGGTATCAACTGTGGATACCGAGATTTCAGAGTGTAAATACATACACACACACACACACACACACACACGCACACATATACATACCATAATGTGCAGACATGGAATTGACCAAGCAAACAAACCATGGATCCTGAAGAGAAAACCATCACAAGCCTGTGATGGAAGGGAAGGAATGTGCTAACCAACCTTGGCAGGCATGGGTCATTGCAGGATGTGACTCTGATGAACAAGGAAGTCATTGTGTGCTGGAGCTTAAAATGGCATGTTCCTCTCTTCTAGGTGGCATTGCGTGTGTGTATATAATGTTTTAAAGATCAATAATCCTTTCGTCTGTTTAATGTTTGATAGCTAGCAAGGATGTTCATCTGTATGATCTTATTGTTAGGGCCACCCTTATATTAGAGTTTATTATTGATGTTTTATAGATGAGGAATCTGGGGCTGTTTCTAATGTCAAAGAGCAGAGCAGGGTGGGGTTACTTCTCTGCAGCTGGGGTAAGTTGGAGGAGCTTTCCAAGCCCATTGGCCAAAAAACATTTGGTTACTTCTGTTCTGCACCTGGGCCATGCCAGATCTAGGATCTTACCTCTTTCTCTCATATCAACAAATCTCGGGCTGTTTGAGGCTGGCAGTCCTTGGTCTTTCTTCTTAGAGCACATTTGCATCTAAACTCACCTTCTTTTCTGAACTTCCACTCTACCAATCCTGAGTAGTTTGTTCTTAGTGTAGGAAAAAAACAGACTCATCCTGCTCATACTACCTTCAAGATCTTCTATTGCCCAACCTCACCCTTTGAAACCCCAAAGCCGAGAATCAATTTCTTTGTTTTCTGGATTTCTCCAAGTCATTACTTCTCTGAAGCTCTGAAAATAAAATGTCTAAACCCTGAGCATGAGGGTAACATAGGGCCCTATGCCAAGAAAGCTTCCTTTTTCTCCTTACCCCGTGGAAAGGAAGGGGGCAACTCCACCCAACAGACAGATTGAATCCCTGTGAATATTTAGAGACTTCCCCAGACAACCAGCCTCCATGAGGTTCTGAGAGGAAGGAACTCCTTACCTTGGTACTCATGGCCCTCTTGGCCTATCTCTTCAGCCTCATCTTTTGTCATATGTCCACTTCTGTCCAGCAGCCTTTAATTGCCTCCATGGTATCTCCAACTTACCAGGTTCTCACCTGCCTCAAGGATTTTCCTGTTCTTGTAAATCTCTTCCCAGCCTTTCCCTAGCTAAAAGGCACTTCCTTGCTTGTCCTGGGCCAGGTTAGCACCCTGCACGCAGACTTCCTCACAGTACACTGTAATTAATGAATTTACAATATTTGTAAATGCTGACGTTGGACAGCGTCTGCCTTGTTCCTCACTGCAACCCCAGGCTGAGCTGGGTTTCCAGCAGCTTCCTAGTTGTGTAATGAATAAGTGAGGGACCCCTAAAGGAAGCCTGAAGACCAAGTGAGAAGTGAATCAATTAAGCTGAGCCCTTAAAATTGCCATCCCAGTGGGAGGCCAGACCCCAGCTATCCAACCCCTCCACAGTCACTTGTCATCTTCTCCACCAACAGAAGTTCATAGGTGTCTGGTGAAGGCTCCCAAGGACCTGGGCTAGAAAGGAACTCTCTCTCCCCTCCACCGCCCCAACTTTGTCCTCGGGTCGTAAAGAGACCCACTCCCTGTGGCCCATTCAATTAATGTTTCCTGCTGAGAACTTTGCAAGGTATCCCAGATGTGCTTCCCCTGGCAAAAGGGAGTTGTTTATTTTGCTTTATTTGAAGGGAAGGTAATTGACAGGTGAAAAAGAAGTTTATGTATTAGATGGAGGTGGAAGAGGTGGAAAGCTTCTCTTCTCCCTTCCCCATTCCATTAGAAAAAATAGAGTATCAGAAAGGAGAAACATGAAAAGACATTGAGTGGTGATTGAAGAATATAAAAGTGAGACCATCTGGTTGTGGCAGCGGTGGGATTCGAACCCACGCCATCGAAATGACTGGAGCCTAAATCCAGCGCCTTAGACCACTCGGCCACGCTACCGCCCGCTCCTACAACCTTCCACTCAGATTATGTTAGTATGATGACGAGGGCGTTTCGTTTTCTGTAAGCTCCGCCCCTATGGGTTTGCGCATGCCCATTATGAAACTGGCCTCTGTCCTGTCGCCTCTGCACATGGACCCCCGACTTCCTTGGCAGTCTTGGAGTTTTGGTGCTCTCGTCTCCGGCCAAATAAGTACTATAGGAAGCCATCATTAAAAAAGAGAGAATAGTTCCTAAATGTTGAACATTAACGTTCGATCTGCACATGTGTTGGAATTTGAGTTTTGCATTTTCCATGGATGTGATACTGCCTGTGGTCACCTGGGGGCGGTACCGCGCTGCCGTTTCCTCCCTACTCCGCTGGGGGTTCCGCCAGTAACTCGAGTTTGCCGGGAATCCATCCTGCCCACTCCACTCTCATCACAAATCTCCTTTGCAGCCCCGAGTGCCCTCGTGATAAGAGCATCACGGGTCCAGGAAGGAAAATCCTTGCACGCTGTTACAGATCCTTTGCAGGCGTGGGCTCCCGCAGGCGTAACTAGCACCCCATTTTACAGAGGAGAGAAAAACAGCTAAGTAACTAGTCTCAGGTGCCCCAGCTACAGCCAGCAGTCCCCAGCCTCCCAAGACCCAGGTTCTTCTGTGCAGACTATTTGAGTGTTATTTTTAGACTAATACAATAAATTTAGAGCACATCCCAGCAAACCTTCATTTCCTGTCATTCAAAATTGTTAGCATTTGGAAATTTGCTTCAAATCTTTTTAAATAATAATAATAATCCTGCAGATAAAATTAGTCTTTTAAGATCAAATTCTATTCCTCTTCCTCTTTCCTCAGGAGTTTTGAATCCTGTTAGTGCTAACACCTTCTAGTCCACGTTTTCCTAATTTTGCATTTAAATAAGTTTTATCCCCTTCCTTGCAAACAAAACCCAGGGTTATAAAGACAGCTGGGCAAGTGGTTGTGGAAACTAATAATGGTCCCCCAAAGGTGTGCACATTCAAATCCCCAGAACGTGCAAATGTGTTGCCTTACATAGCAAAAGGGACTTTACAGATGTGATTAAGGATCTTCAGATGGGAAAAGTAGCCTAGATTATCAAGATGGTCCTAATCAGAGGGGTCCTTAGGCAGGGATTCAGGGAGAAACGAGGATGGAAGCCAAGGTCCAAGAGAAGTACCAGCAAAAAGAGGAATACACATAGTCTCACAAACTACCAAAGGTAAGGAACCCAATTCTCCTCTGAGAGCCCAAAAAGGAACACAAAGTGTCTGACACCTTGAATTTAGGACTTCTGATTTCAGGAATGATAAGACAATTAGTCTGTGTCATTTTAAGCCACTAAATCTGTAGTAATTTGTTCCAGCAGCAGTAGGAAACTAATGCAGTGTGGAAACAGGGGCTGGTTTGGGAATCCCAAAGCTCAGTGCACTCAGTGTGCGATCTTAGGAAAGTTACCTCTCTAAGGGTCTCAGTTGCTCATCCCTGCAATAAACTTGAAGGGTTATGGAAAATAATATTCCGCAAGATAGCCCCCGAAGAAAAATGGAGAGAGATGCGGCTCCAGAGGAAGAGGGGGAAACTAGCCGGGGAACACTGGACCCTGGGGGAAAGGGGTGGATACAGAATGCTGGGCCCTAAACCATGACCTTCCCCCAACAGCAAATATCACTGGGCAAGATCTGAGTATTCATCCCTGGGATCTGAACTCTTTTTTTTTTTTTTTCTTTTTGGTACTGGGGATTGAACCCAGGGGCCCTCAACCAATGAGCCACATCCCCAGCCCTATTTTGTATTTTTTATTTAGAGACAGGGTCTCACTGAGTTGCTTAGGGCCTCCCTAAGTTGCTGAGGCTGGCTTTGAACTCACAATCCTCCTGCCTCAGCCTGGGATTACAGTGCTGGGATTACAGGCATGAGCCACTGTGCCGGGCTGGGATCTGAACTCTTATCTTCCCAGACAACACTGAGTTTCAACCTTTTTACAACTACCCTCCTAAATTAAAGTTTTAACCTGACCTAGCCCCCCATGGTCAAAACTGCATTGCACAGCTTCCAATGATTACATCATTGTACCCTATAAAACCAAAATCCCCTCTGTAACTGAGGGCCATTTTCCCATCCGGAAAATGGGCCCAAATGGCACCTGAATCCGAGAAGGAATAATGGCTTCTCTGAATCCTTTGGGGTCTGCTTCCCGTCCTTTTGTGCTTACAATACTGTTACATATAACAACAGTAATGTGATATAATGTAACACACACATGTTTATGGGGTGATGACAGTAGCCACCCCACAGGAGTTGCTGTGAGGATTAATCCATTCATTCTGCAAATATTTCTTGAGCACCTACAGTGTGGCAGGCATGTTTTTGATCATATCAAAGAGTGAAGCAGTGGAAGATCAAATGAGGTGATACATGGGTCTCTAGCACATAACATGGGGGTGCTGGTGGTAATTCCAGAGATCTGAGTAATCTGCTGCCTCTCAGTGTCTCACCGCAGAGTCCTTCCATGGACATTGGCCACATGCTGATATTCCACACACCCTCCCCAACTCACTGGCTCTCTCCCAGGAGGATGCTGGGCCATGCTAGCGTGTCATCTCCATGTGGCCACATGAACCTGAGGCAGAGTAAGCGCTCTGGCTGGAGCTGCCCAACCTGAGCTAAGAGAACTTTTGTCTGAACATGGCCAGAGTATGGCCTCCCATTCTGGAAATCATCCCTTGGGGTTACAGGAAGAAGCAGGGTTCTTTTAGGTCATCTCCCCTCGATTACTCAAAGCATTCTCCAGTAGTTGGACCATTGGCCAGCAGCACCTGGCCCCCCAGCGCTCTCCCTCTCTCTGATCATTTAAGTCAACATTTATCCTGCACCTGTGAGTTCTGACCAGCCACAATCCATGCTTGAGGGTGGGGGTGCTGCTTCTAGAACTGCTCAGAACCCTCCTGCCAGAGACACTAGCCAGCAGACCACAGACCCAGTGGAGGCAAGGCCTTCAGTTTATCTGCCCTGCCCAGCATTCTTCAGCAGCTTGGCCCCCATGGTTCTGCTGACTGGGCTTCTCTGTTGATTTATATCTTCAGGGTGACAGTGCAAAGCCCAGGTGCAGCCAGGCAAGGGTGAGGCCACAGAATCCAGAGCAACTATCTATTTAGTTTCTGTGTGTGTGTGTGTGTGTGTGTGTGTGTGTGTGTGTGTTTAGGTAACATTTAAAAATGAATTTTGCAAAAGTAATCCGGGTTCCTTGGTGCTTGAGCAAAGAAAAGCACAAATAAGAAAAAAAAAAATCACCTTTCATTTCTCTACCCAGTGAAACTCTGCCCACGCTTTGGAAGACGAAGGTTTTTTTTTTGTCTTTTTAAATTTGAAATGTAATGATCCCCATGCATGCTCTTTAAATTTTTTTAAATGTGAAATCAGAGGGGTGAAATTAAAAGGGAAATTCTCTCCTTCACTGTGACCTGGTAAACTCCACAGCTTAGGAGCAACCCCTGTAAAAAGGTTTGGGGTCAGTCATTCCAGATCTTTTCCTATGCAAATATATAGCAAATGAAACTAGAAAGGCACAAGTGGTCTTGCCCTCAACCTGGACGTTGCCTCCCACAGGGAAGGGAAGGGATGCACTGGCTAAAAGACAGGAAAGGGGTCACTTCATGGATTATGCAAGTCTTTCAGTAGCTACAGGTGGGCCACCTGGATGGCTCTGTGGTGAGCATTTCTCATGCCCAACAGGCCCAGGACCTTCCCAGCCAGGGAGGACTGTTTGCTACTGCCAAAAACATACCTTCTGCCAGGCCCAGTGGCTTATTCTATAATCTCAAAAGCAGGAGGACTTCAAGTTCAAGGCCAGCCTCAGCAACTTAGTGAGCCCCTGTGTCAACGTAAAAAATAAAAAGGGCTGGGGATGTAGCTCAGTAGTGGAGCACTAGAGTTCGACCCCTTGAGTTCAAAACAAACAAGCAAACAAACAAAACTCTCAAATCTACCATGGAGAGGGAATCTGAGCAGTTAGCTTTGATGCTAACTTTGATGCTTTAGCGACCATCTCTCTCTCCTGTGATATGTGGCCAATGCAGCTCCCAAGCGTCCCTGAGCCTGAGGGAGGGAACAGCCAGGTGACTGTGCAGGGCTAGGGCATGGAGGAGCTGGAGTACTTCCGGGTCTTATGTCATCTCTCTTCTGCTGCCACACAATGTAGCAAACTGGGTTGTGGGGGTTTGGGGGAACAGCTTTATTGCAAAATGATTCATATGCCATGCAGACCATTCACCGGTCTGAAGTGTATCATTTGGTGGCTTTTATATTCCCAGAGTTGTGTAGCCATCGGCCTCAAGCAATTTGGAACATTTTCATCACCCCCCAAAAAGAATTTCTCCAAACTCCCTTCCAAGCCCCTGGCAACCATGAATCTACTTTCTGTCTTTGTGGAATTTTCTGTGCTGGGCATTTTGTGTAATGAAATCATAGGATACATAGTCTTTTGTGCCTGATTTTTTTCACTTTCTGTATTACTTTCAAGGTCCCTCCGTGCTGGAGCATAAATCAGCACTTCAGTCCTTTTTATTTTCAAATAACCTACTATTGTCTGGATAGAGCACATTTTGATTATCCATTCATAAGTTGACATGGTTTGGGTTGTTTTCGCTTCTTGGCTATTAGAATAATGCTGTTAGGAATATTTGTGTTTGTGCTTTGATGTAGGCATATATTTTCATTTCTCTTGGTATATACCTGGAATGGAATTGCTGGGTTGTATCATAATTCCGTGTTTCATTTTTCTGAGGAACTACCAAACTGTTTTTGATTTCTCACATCAGCAAAATGTGAGTGTTCCAATTTCCCCACATCCTTGCCAACATTTGTGATTAGCTGATTTTTTTTTTCTATTATAGCCATCCTAGTGGATTTTCCTAAGGGCTATTGATGAAGAACATCTTTTTCATGTACTTAGTAGCTATTTGTATATTTTCTTTGGAGAAATGTCTATTCAAATCCTTCGTCCATTTTTAAACTTGAGGTAGTTCGTTTGGGTTTTGGTACTGGGTTTTGAATCCAGGGGCGCTTAAGCACTGAGCTATGTCCCCAGTCCTTTTTTATATTTTATTTAGAGACAGGGTCTCACTGAGTTGCTAAGTGCCTCCCTAATCTGCTGAGGCTGCCTTTGAACTCACGATCCTCCTGCCTCAGCCTCCTGAGTTGTGGGGATTACAGGTGTGCACCAACTCACCCAGTGAGTTTGTTATCTTTTTAATATTGAATCATAGGAGTTCTTTATATATTTTAGTTACACTTCCCTTATCAGATATATGATGTGCAAATATTTTCACCCTTTCTCGGGGTTGTCTCTTCACTTTCTTGATGATATCATTTTCATCTTGTGGGTTGACTCCTGTGGAATACTCTGGTAGAGGGATATGGGGGAAAAAGCTCAAATCCTTGTGGATAAAGTGAGGGATTTTTTTTTTTTTTCCCCTTCAGAAGTTGAAGCGAAGAGCTTTGTCCTTGAGGGTGGAGCAGCAGGCTTTAGATCAGGGCTCTTGGCTTGGAATTGGAGCATGAAAAATTTATTATTCCTTGGATATAATATAATAACATTGAGGTAAAGTTTATTTTTTTCCTGTAATTCCTTTTATTTATTTATTTATTTATTTACTTACTTACTTAGAACCAGGGATTGAACTCAGGGACACTTGATCACTGAGCCACATCCCCAGCCCTATTTTGTATTTTATTTAGAGACA
>JAJEJO010051217.1:4478-39285 GCA_020662805.1 Glaucomys volans
AAAAAAAAAAAAAAAAAAAAAAGAATGACCAGAAAGAAGAAGAACTTGGGCTAGGGGGACCATGCAGGAAGTACTGCAAGAATCCAAGCAAGAGCTGCTGTCTCTCCTAGGAGTATAAGGCATCTGGAGAAGATGAAGGATACAGGGTGGGAAGGAGGAGGGTAAAGCTTGTTCTGAGATCGAGCAAAGTAATAGCCTTCTGACCCGTAGAAAAATATGATGAAAGCTATGGATTCTCCCTCAGAATAAAGCATGTGTGCATAGGCACATGATGTTTTGCACATAATTATAGGGGACTTATGTTCTCTAAAGCCTCAGGTTAAGAACTCAGTTCCTTGGAATTCTAAGAAGCAAAATGACATAGTAGTTAAGTTTGTGGATCCTGAAGTCAGACTGCCTGGTTTATAATCTCAGTGGTTTAGTCAGCTTTTTTGCTGCTTTGACTAAATGACCCGACCAGTACCACTGTAGAGGAGGAAAAGTTTATTTGAAAGCTCACAGTTTCAGAGGTCTTAGTCCATAGAAGGCTGGCTCCATTCCTTGGGGCTTGAGATGAGGCTGAACGTCATAGTGGAAGAGTGTGGCAGAGGAAAGCAGCTCACGTGGTGATCAGGAAAGAGAGAAAGGTTTCCCCTTGCCAGATACAAATATGTACCCCAAAGCCACACCCCCAATTCCCACCTCCTCCAGCTACACCCTACCACTTTAGTTACCTCTCAGTTAATCCCTATCAGGGATTAATCACTGATTGGGTTAAGACTCTCACAACCCAATCATTTCTCCTCTGAACCTTCTTGCATTGTCTCATGCATTGGCTTTTTGGGGACACTACATCTAAACCATAGTACTCAGTTCTGCCACCAATTAGCTATGTGAGCCTGGGCAGGACCTTGACCCTGGAACACTACCTGGCACCCAGAAAGTGCTCAGGAAGTATTAACTGTTATTGTTATGGGTTTAATCAGAGTGCTGTTGGGAACCCCCCATACTTACTCTCTTTTGTACCCCACTTTGCAGCTGGATGTCTGGTGTTGTCCCTGCACCCACTTTTCCCATTCTCTGAATTCATGTCTTTTTAGGGTCTGACTTTCCATTATCCTTAAACCTGTTTATTAATGAGTGCAACCATGCTGGGTATGGTGGCACATGCCTATAATCCCAGTAGCTCAGAAGGCTGAAGCAGGAGGATCGAAAGTTCAAAGCCAACCTCAGCAACTTGGCGAGGCCCTAAGCAACTCAGCAAGACCCTATCTCTAAATAAAAAACAAAAAGCCTCAGTGGTTAAGCGCCCCTGGGTTAAATACCCAGTACCAAAAAAAAAAAAAAAAAAAAAAAGAGAGAGAGAGAGAGAGAGAGCAAAGAGATTCAGTCTTTTCCTTTACTCTGAAATGACAGCCATTTGATTTGGGAGGACCTGCAGCATGTGGGTCCTTCCCAACTCTATGGTCACAGACAACCTACTTACTGCAGCCTGCCAGCCTCTCTCTAAAATGTTCCAGCTAGGGCTTGGGTTGTAGTTCATTGGTAGAATGCTTGCTTAGCATGCATATGGTTCTGGTTCCATCCCAATATCACAAAAAAATAAAAACAACAACAAAAAAACTAAATGCTAAACTGTAGCTCAGTAGTATAGGGACAAAGCCCTCATGATCAATCCCCAAAGCTGGACAAAAAATTAAAAAGAGAAGCCACACATCTATAGTCACAGATTCTTGGGAAGTTGAGGCAGAAATATCCTTTAAACCCGTGAGTTCAAGACCAGCCTGGGCAACACAGCAACACCCATCTCAAAAAAATAAAACAAGCTGTGCAGAGTGGCATATGCCATGCTTGTAATCTCAGCAACTCAGGAGGCTGAGACAGGAGGATCACAAGTTTGAGGCCAATCTCAGCAATTTAGAGAGACCCTGTCTTAAAATAAAAAATTAAGAAAGCTGGGGATCTTAAAAAATTAAGATCAGTGATAGAGCGCCCCTGGGTTCAATTTCCAGTATTGCAAAGAACAGCAACAGCAAAAAGAAAGGTAATGGAGGAAAACAAATTTCTAAGCAGAAGCCAGGCATAGTGGCACACACCTGTAATGCCAGCAGCTCACCAGGCAGGAGGATCCCAAGCTCAAATCCAGCAATTTAGGGAGGCCCTAAGCAACTCAAGGAGACCCTGTCTCAAAAATAAAATATAAAAAGGGCTAGGAATGTGTCTCAGTGGTTAATCACCCCTGGGTTCAATCCAAAAAAATTCTAAGCAGAAGATTCACCAAGTAAGTAATTAAGTAGAGCCTGATGAAGCTCTTTTTCCCCTCTGAGCCTCATTTTCCCAATTTAAATACCTGTCCCTTGCCCTTCATAGAATCTTTATGAAGACAAAATGAACAAATGTTAAATTGTAAGCTGTAAATTATGGTATATATAAAAGACTTTGTTATTCTTCTTGATCTTTTGTGTTCTGTGATCCCTCTAAAGCAGACAGCCCAGGTCCCTGAGAACCTTGTAACTGGATTCTAGGACTGTCCACAGCTGGGCAGGATGAGCCATTCTTGGTATTCCCGTGAGAAGAAGAATCCTGTTACGGGAGGGTTGGGGTTTTGTCCCCCAGCTTAGAAACCTTGAAGGAAGCAGAGAGGCCTTGAGGGACTCTCTAACTTAGATGAAAGTTGGCAGTTGAGGTTTCCTCTCCTGCTGTCATTCTGGCTTCCATTCTTATGTAAGACAGGTAAGCTGGGCCACTTACAACTAGCTCCAATGGAAGCCTCAGACCTTCCTGAGGTAAGGTCAGACCAGGCTACTCTGGGGAAGTTTCAGGGATGTTTCCAATCAGATCCTTAAGACCTCAGTCTCAAGCCTACCTTCCTCCTGCTTTTTGTCTTCAAAACTATGTGGCTCAAGCTGCTGCCCTAGTGATAAGCAAGAAGGGAAAATGAGGTAGAACTGAGGGTCAATAACCAGAGAGTTGAATTTAACGGCACAAGAAGTCTTATTCATTTTTCTATCCCCTTTGCACAGTAGTCATTGTGTCATTCATTCAATTACTATTGAGCACCAGGCTGGGTGCTTGGGGATTCAAAGCTGAACAAGGTGAATAAGGTCCCCACCCTCAGGATGCATATTTATTCTAGTTAGGAAGATGTGAATAAAGATGTAAACCATTACAAACACAAATTATGAAAAGTGCTGAGAAGTAAATAAAGTGTTATGATGGGGAGAGGGATGTTACTTGAGAGATAAGGTGACAGGCAAGATCTGAATCTAAGCTGAACCGGAAGGATAAAAAGAACCAGACCAAGAACAACAGCTGGATAACATGTGTTGCAAGCATAGACGGATGGACAGATGTACAAAGATACAAACCGACCGGGTGGGTACTGGTGGGAATGAAGTTACGCTCCCATACTCACTTTCTAGTGCGCTTAACACAATAGAGGTGCGGGAGCAGGACTGGGCATCAGGGACCCGAAATTCTCCAATCTTGCTCTCACCTGAACCAGCCTACTGGGTCCGAGGAGCCGCAGGGGGGCGATCGAGAGCTCATTCGTTTCCCCTTTAAGGCTGAGGCGGAAGGGCAGATGGTGAAGCCCTTTGTGTCGGCGGGATAGAAACAGGCCCGCCCCTTTAAGAGGGCGGAGACGCTGGTGTGGCGGCGGCTTTGAATGTGGCCCGGAGCCGCGGCCCCCAGCCTCCCAGAAACCCTCTCTCAGCCTCCGCCGGGGTCGCAAAGACACTTCCTTCTGAGCCTGTCCTCGGAGTATCGTCCCCCAGAGTCCACTACTTCCATCTGGGTCGAGTCCGAGGCGACCCCCGCGTCTGGGTGGCTGGACCGATCCACCCGCCGGAGCCCACCCGCTGGAGCCATGGTAATGCGGTGCCCATGCCTGGGGTCCCATGGCTGCGGCCCCAGCTCCCGTAACGACCTCCAGGGTTCCCGCCCCTCACTCGCGGGGCCTGCAGGGCCGGGGTCTGGGTGGGCCTCAGGGTTCCGGTCAGGGTTTGGCAGGACGCGCCGCAGACCTTGGGAAAGCACGCCCCCCGCCCCACGCTGGTCCTGTTTCCCTGCTGTTGCTTCCTCTCTCTTTGGAAGATTGTTCCTCCTTCCCAGTGCGCTCAGACGCCTACCTTTTGGGCCCATTCCTCGGCTCTCTGCCTTCCCCTCCCCGCACTCTGACCCTTGGACTCCCAGGGAAGGCGTGGTAACAGTACCTCTTGATTCCCTGGCATCTGGGATCTGGCACAGTCCCTGGCTTGACACTCATCTGGAGCTAGCCACAGCAGCCCTGCCGGCTGGAAAGAAGGAGCCATGGACTGGGGCACCCCGCCCTTCTGGGAACCTAGCTGTTGGGCGTTGGATTGGGTGGAAGAAAATTTCTTGGTTTGAGTCTCAGACACCAGGCCACTGTGCTTGAGTTTATGGTTGATTCCTTATGTTTGGCAGACTTTTGAGTTGTAGCAAAATCCTCAGGCCTGTGTGTACAGTGCTGATCCCCACTCCCCACCCCATTGTACTAGGGATGAAGCCAGGACCTCAGGCATGTCAGGCAAGCTCTCTACCACTGAGCTGCACCCCCAGCCCAGCACAGTGCTGATTCTGAAGAACTGCTTTTGCTCCCCTTGGCAGCCATCTCTTTGCCCTTCTTCAGGACTAACACAGATGGATCTGAGTGGATTCTATTACAAGAAAAGATTTTAAGTCATTTAAAGCTTTAACTGAATCCCATTTCTTCTCTCCTCATCCCTTATTCCTCCCCCAGCACTAGCAAAAAAAAACAAAAAACAGTACACCTGATGGTCTTGTTAGAGTTGGGAGGAAACACAGTGAGGACAGAATGTACTTGCAAATGGCATTTCTCCTCCAGCCTCAATTGCTTTGTTTTCCTTTTAGGCATGCAGTTTGCGGAAGCTGTTTACTGTGGAAGAGGAGTTTGAAGATGAGGTAAGGAAGTGTTGGTAATCAGAGATGGCAAAGGATATAAACATCCAGGTCCAGAACATTTTGGAGCAGCCTGCAGCAGCCTCCTTTCAGTTGACATGTATATCTTTTTTATCTGTGAGAGACAGGGAAATGATAAGAAATATAAACAACCTACTTAACTGTCTTAGCAACAAACAAAAAACGAGAGATGAATTGCTTAATTGCTGTATTTTTAAGTTATAAGGGCCTTTTCCGGGAAGCTGTGTTATGTAGATGGTTTAATTCACCTTCATGATAACATAGTGGAGGTGGGAGAAAGCTTATGGAGAGCATAAATAAATAAATAAATAGTGTAGGAGACAGTACAATTACTGGATGACTTTTGGCCTGTGATCACCAGCTGGCCATGTGAACCAAGGCAAATTACTTCCACTTTCTATTCTACAATATAAGGGATATTCTTCTGCCTCACATGTTATTCCCTTCCCATTCATTCTTCTGAAGGTGAGAAATTGGACTAGATCTAAATCCAGGGTATTCGATTCACCTTTATTTAGGCCTTGCCACATGCTAATTAAGTCAGAATTTCTGATGCTAGCCGGGGTAGGGTGTTTATCTAAAGTACAGCCAGAGACCACTGAACTCACGGTCTCTGTAGCTCTCTTCACATTTAGAACCAATGGAGATAACTTCATCCAGGAGGCTGGAAATTACCACCTCCAATCCTTTTTAGAAAGAGGCAGGATTTAAGTGAGTAAAGCCCAAAGAGATAAGTTCACCTGTCTGACTATAGAGCACCAGCAGCCAGGATGAGGATTCAGACCCCTGATTCCAATCTAATATACATGGAACCTACTAAAATACATTTACACAATAGAATTTTTCCATTTTACCAAAAACAAGCCATTCAATAATTACCTTTTTGTTGTTGTTGTTATTTTTGGTGCTTAGAATCAAGCCCAGAGCCTTGTTAATACTCAGCATGCCTCTAATGCTGATGCACACCCACAGCACCAATAAAAACGACTTTTTATCTCCTGATGCTTTGACCCAAAATTCCATTCAGCATTTGTTCACATGCCTAACTTGTCCCTGGTATGGTGGTGAATTCTGCAACACTGTGCCCAGCTAGGAAAATTCTAATAAAATACATACATGGTACGTGGTACCAGTGAGGTTGAAAATGTTAGTTGTTTTTGTTTTTATGTGGAGACTTAATTTTTGTTTTTACGAATAATTAAAAACTGTCAGCTTTGTCAAGGAATTGAGTCCTTGTCTTTCAACTTCGGAGATGTGTGATTACGGGCTGAAAGGTGACTCTTAAAATGACCCTCTTGGGTCTTACCAGGTGAGGATAGGACTGCTAGGTTGTTAATGGAATTAAAGGACTGTTCAAGTTTCTGGTCCTTGAAAATGGCAGACCAGTCCTTCTCCCCCTTCCTAAGACACATGACCTGTCTGAGAGTGAGCTCTTTGGGAAAAAAGGGATCCATCAATATCCAGGGTCATTGGGGTTTTATTACCTCTGTAATTCTAATCAATATTATTATTGCTAAATCCTAAAGCAGTCCTGCTGGAGTAGGGGGCTCTTTAATACACAAAGCAGGTAAAAAACCTTTCTCTAGCCCAGACAATCCAGTGCGGCAGCAGGGGTGTGGGTGGAGGGGACCTTCCTGTCAGTTAAATCAGCAGTTCTGACTCAAAAACACCCTCAGAACAGGTCTGTTGCTCTTGAAGGTGTCAATCTCACCTTGCTTCCCAACTGGAATCCATACTTAATTTAACTTGCCTGAAAAGCTATATTTAACTTCCACCTATTTTTCTGGATCCAGGGGTTCTCTGGCTTACTGAAGACTGCTGTGTGTGTGTATGTGTGTGTTTGTGTGTTAGGGGTGGGGAGTGGACTAAGGACAGGCAGCACGACCATCTGGGTAGTTCCCTATTGCACTGACTGGACACCCGAAAGCTAGTTTTCTTGAGATGGGTACATGTCCTTACATGATTCCTTTGACTCCTTAGTTCCCTTGGACATTTGCTTCTGCTTTTCTGCACCTGACCTGAGATTAAACAGAGAAAAACTACTTGCAGACTTAGTCTTAGAATGTTTGTGATAGAAGCCTAGTGGTAAGTTCATGGGCAAGGTCACCAGCAATGGTGAGAGACATCCTTGTCTTTCATAACGTGTTCCCCCACTTGCAGGTACACACACATATGTACCACATGCCTGAACAGTAAAAGTAGAGTTTTTAAAAAATTTTTCCAAAACATAAATAAAAATTTCCAGGTGCAAAGATCTACTGTCTCTGCTTCTTTGTAGGATTTCTTGTCTGCTGTGGAAGATACAGAGAACCGGTTTGCTGGCTCACTACCTGTAAATGCTGGGTGCCTACGGCCTGTTTCTTCCAAGCCACAGGAGACTGTGCAGGGGCAGTCCTCAGGGTCACTGGCATTGCATCCCGCTGCTTCTTCAGAGGCTTTGAGATTGCCAGCCCTGGGACTCGGCCTCCCAACCTGCAGCATGCCCAGAGCCATCAGGGATCCACCTTCCGCTGAAACTGTCCCCATAAACCCTATCTCAACTTCCAGCAACTGGACTGGTAATCAGAAAAGAATGACACTGACAAAAGTGCTCCAAGAGCCAGCAAGACCCCAGTCCTCAGCCCCGCATCCTTTCCTTGCCTTTGAGAGCCAACAGCAGGGATTTGGTGGTTTTGAGGGGCCTGAACAAGACGAATTTGATAACGTCCTGGCAAGCATGGAGCTGGAGGGAGCTGGCATGGAGTTGGAACTCGGTGTTAGCAGTGAGACCACACAAATCCTGCCTGCCCAGCACCGGGAGGACACAGTCTTGGCTAAAAAGGCCCAAGTAGTGGCTCTGCGTGGATCTTGCCAGCAGAGCAGCCCTCAAAGTCGTTTGCCTGGTCAGCCATTTCAGTCTCCCAGTACCTGGTTGGGGGGCAAACCTCATTTTCCTAGACCACAAACTCCCAACTCCAGATCTGCTCCCTCGAGGACCAGCTCTGTGGTATCTCCTTGGGATCCCTTGCAATTCCGAGCCCCAGTGTCTCCTGTTGAGTCTCCTGTCAGCATCCCAAAAGGTCCCCATTCCTCCCAAAAGTTTCCCCAGGCAGCTCTGCAGACCCCCATAGTCACCAACCACCTGGTGCAGCTGGTCACTGCTGCCAACCGGACTCCCCAGGAGCCCACCCACCCCTCCACTCGAGCCAAAATGCGCCGCTTCCCTGGCCCAGCAGGACTCCTACCTCACCAGGTGAGTGACCTGGTTCTCTTAAGATAAGTGGAAGCAAGGGAGAGAAGCAATAGTCTAGCACTGTCCCCTGTCCAGCCCTAGAATATCTTCCTCCTGAAAGGCATGGAGGAGGAAAGTGAAGATAGGGAGCATTTGCAAAGCTGTGGAAGAAGTCAAAAGATGTGGGAAGGGGCCTGGGGATGCACCTCAGTGGTAGAGCACTTCCCTAGCAGTTGTGAGGCCCTGGGTTCCATCCCTAGTACTGCAAAAAAATAAAAAATAAAAAAGTGGGAAGGAAGAATGCTAGAAAATTCACTCAGGAAAGAGTTGTGTACATGGGAACTTCCTGGTTTTCATGTTTGTTTAGTGCCTACTGTTTGCTACTTCTAGGGTAGGGAGATTCATTCATTCATATTTGCTAAGGAGTTGATATTGGGCAATTTGCTTGAAACTGAGAATACAAAGATTAAAGAGGAACAACTTCTGCCCTAAGGAGCTTACAGTGTAGAAGAAACAGTTGTGAACAAATGATTAGGCACAAAAAGCATGGTGTAAGAGTCATTCCCTGGCTGCTGGGGAAACAGGGCTGGCCTTGGGCTTGCTTGGTGGCTTTGGGTTAATGAGTAGGAGGCAAAGAGGTGAGGGGGAGGGTGTGCAAAGCACAGATGCCCCAAAGCAGGTGCTCTTGGAGATCCACACAACATGTCATTGTGGCTGCTGCATTGTGGGTCAATGTAAGGAAGCTGGGGCTGAAGAGGAGACACCTCTGCTGAAAGTTTGGATTTAAGCAGTAAAGACAGGGTCTCACAGAGTTTCTTACGTCCTCACTAAGTTGCTAAGGCTGGCTTTGAACTCTGATCCTCCTGCCTTAAACCCTACCACCCACCACCAGCTGCTGGGACAGATGTGCTCCACTGTGCCCAGCTCCTTTCCTGTCATCGTAAGGTTGTTTTGAAACAATTTCTGCCTGTAACTTGCTCTTCCACAGCACTTCAAGAGAAATCCAAGGAGACCCAGAAATCCATGTTCTTTCTGGGCTGGATCTCTCTGGAGGGAAGGTTAGGTCCCTGAGAAGGAACCTGGGGAAAACTGTTCCTTAACTCCTCACAGGCCCTTCTACTTGGGTCACTGCCCCCTTCAGGCAGCCCTGGGTTTTGCTCCTGGGCCAGCTCCAGCTTCCTCACATTCCCAAAATGATCCCCAAAGTGTCTTTTTTGAGCCGCTAGTGAGGCTCCTGAGACTGCATTAGGAGATGTAATATGTGTTAATTGTCCCTGATAGTTTCCTGAACTCATTACGTAACCCAGACAAGACACTGTACTTGTAAATAACAGCTGCTGAGCTTGCTCTCGCCTTCTCTTCTCTTCCCTCTTAGCATAGTGGGAAGAATCTGGAGGCAATCATGGTTTCCACCCCCCAGACTCCAGCTCATGGTGCTCGTGCTAAATTCCGGACAGAGGTAATTCATTCCTTGTAAATGTTAACTTCCTGGGCATCATTTGAGAGTTAGGGGTGTCCCTGCATTTTGGAGGAATTGAGTGCTGCTGAGAAAGCAGCTAGGGAAGTGGTGCTTTTACTGGCAGAAAGTAAGGCCTGTCCTGATGCCAGCCAGCCATTGACCAATACCATGGTCTAGACTTCTTTCCCATCTAAGAAATAAAGGCCCACCTAGCTCCATCTTCCCCCAGAGAAGGAGAGTGTAATAAATATTATGAAGTTGTATCTTGGGAACCCTTCCTCTCAAGTTTCTGAGAACCAAGCTGGGAAGGATCTGCCTTCATTTTGCCTCTAGGGGGTCCCTCTTGGTGGGTGAGACCAGCTTCTCTCCTTTCTGGAGTTCTTGTTGACCTACCCAGCCCTTGGGCCCATTTTTGCTTTAATTCTCAGAAGTATTTCTTCTCTTTGCTGCAGTTCCCCAGATTTGTCAGTCCATTTCAGATCCTAACCAGTCAATAGTCATCTGAATTCAAAACAGTTATTAATATAAAAAGGTTAGCCGGGCGTGGTGGCACATGCCTGTAATCCCAGCACTTGGGAGGCTGAGGCAAGAAGGATCGCAAGTTCAAAGCCAGCCTCAGCAACTTAGCAAGGCCCTAAGCAATTCAGTGAGACCCTGTCTCTAATTAAAATACAACATAGGGCTGGGGATGTGGCTCAGTGGTGGAATGCCCCTGGGTCAAGTCCCAAGTCCCAATAACAAAAAAAAAAAAAAAAAATATATATATATATATATATATATATTTTTTTTTTTTTCATATATATATATGAAGGTTAACGGGTAAAGTCAGAGACAAAATAAGGTATTACAGGATTCAAAATGGCAAAGACACTTCTGGAATTCTATATACATATGTGGGGGATCCCTACCCCAAAGACTTTTTGAATACCATGAATACAAACATGGTTACTCTATTGCTTCAATGTAATTAAAGTCAGATATGATTTTTTAAAAAGCACCTTGCTGTAGCTGCTTAGTGAAAGATGTGATATACAGCAAGATTTCACGTACCATTTTCTGGCCTTAGAGATAATTGAGACCGTGACTACCATGCTAGTTTTTTCCCAGAGGTTCACCCTTTGTCTTCTACCCTCCATCCTGTCTCAGTCAGGGGCCTGTAGGAAGAGAAATCTATTAACGCAGGCTCCTACTCTACTCTGTGCCAGATTGTTGTTAGTTCCCAGTCATCAGTGGAGGAGGATTTTGAGCGAGGGCCCTGGCTGACCATGAAATCTGCTCTGGGCCTGGATGAGAGAGACCCAACCTGCTTCCTCTGTACCTATAGCATCGTCATGGTACTGCGGAAGGTAAGAACTCTTAAGTGCTGAGTCCCGAAGAGAAAACCATTTTCTCCTTTTCACCAATCTACTGCCCTAATCTACCTTAAGAAGGGGTTGTCTGCTCCCTGTTACACCAGGCCTATCCCTGTGAGGCAGCATGAATGAAGTTCCTTTGGTTGTATCTTCCACTGGCCTTCCTGTTCACAACCATCCACAGTATTGGACACAGGCAGAAGGAGAGTGGGCTCCGGGCATGCCTTGGGTTAAGCACACTGCTACCCTCAGAGCTCCCCAGCAGTCAAGGGCCATATGCAGAGATATATGTTAGTACATGTATATGCTGTCCTTTCGCATGCCTGCCATGATGGAGAGCCACATGAATACATGCACACAGAAGAAAGGAGGCAGGGGAGAGAAATGAAGGACTGCCAGCTTCGGGCCTGCTGGAGGACGATGAGATATGCCCTTCCAATTGCCCCTTTGCCCTCCATGAAGGAAGATGTTCCCCAGTCCCTGGCTGACCCTGGCACACTTGGGGACCTGGGAAGGTACAGGTGAATGCTGACCAATTCAGTGAATGCCTCTTTCTGTAAGCAGGCAGCCTTGAAGCAGCTCCCCAGGAACAAGGTCCCTAACATGGCAGTGATGATCAAGTCCCTAACTCGGAGTACAATGGATGCCAGTGTGGTTTTCAAGGACCCTACAGGTAAAGAGTTAGGTTCTGTGAGTGTTTCTTGAGTGGCCTCTGTTGAGGTCAACAGGGGAGGAGAAATCACCCCCTCCATTTGAAGGTGGGAACATTGAGTCAGTGAGCCCCCCATTTCCCAGCCAGGGCTCAAACTAGTTGCTGTGTTGCCCTTGACCCTGAGACTGAGGGGCCATATGGTATTTGCAGGAGAAATGCAGGGGACAGTGCACAGAGTGCTGCTGGAGACACGCCAGAATGAGCTGAAGCCTGGCTCAGTGCTGTTGCTGAAGCAGGTATGGGAGCCCTAAGTGGGGGCCGGCTCTCCACCCCTCCCACCCTGAGAGAGCCCTCAGGTTTCCTGTGTTCTTACCTAGCTGGCTGTCTTCCCTCCTTATACCCAAGCAAGGAGGGACAGGGCTGTTGTTAGGCCCTGACTTGCTAAAGCTGAGGGCAGGCCTATGGCCCTTGAGCTGCTCCTATTCTTTAGAGATGGATGGAAATGGAGGGTTATGCTGAGGGTAAAGGTGTGGTAAGAGCTCTATTCTGTCACCAAGGCTGGGACAGGAGTGATTTGTATGATGCTGGTGCAGAGGATCCTTAGCAAGAAGTAGGCAAGTCCTAAGTGGCCATCTGGCAGCACCCGTTTTCCATCAGGACACTGACCTTCCCCTTCCTCAACAGATTGGGGTGTTTTCTCCTTCACTCCGAAATCACTACCTCAATGTGACACCCAACAACCTGGTCCATATATACAGCCCAGATTCTGGGGACGGGAACTGCAAGCCATCTCAGCCCTTCCCCAAGGTAAGAGGAGCAGGATGGATAGGCACTCATGGAATGTTCTTTCTGCCTGGATCTTCTTAGTTCTTCTCTCCTCCACCCTGGGAAGCAGAGACATGAAGGGAGCAGTTGCCCTGAGGTGAAGAGGTGTTTTGGGGACAGAACCATGTTCTCCTGTCCCTGCTATAGCCACCTGCTAGACAGTTTAGTAATAGTACCTAGAGGCACAGTTGGCTTCTTGGTGATCCCTAAGTGTCTGATGGCAGATCTGAACATCTGAGAGGACAGCAGTCACTTGAGAACTAACCAGGGTGAGGGCTCACCAGGGGTGGTGACAGAAAATGGCCAAGGATCAGATCTGGTGGGGCGGGTATCAGTGCCGAGAACAATGAGCTACAGTGGACTGTCAGGTGAGCTAACACTTGCTCTGTGTCTTCCCTCCTGGCCTCTGCCTTTGCTGGGCAAGGCAGAAACTACACAAAGTGCTATTGGAGCGCTCCTTTAGGAACTGAGGAGAGCCTCTACTTTCTCTGGGAGGTGATGGCTGTCTAGGCAGCTCCACTCCAGGGTGAGAGTGCAGAGGCAGGCTTGTTTATCTGTCTGCACCCTCCTTGGGATCCTGGCCCCAAAGGGCAGGAGACTTGGGTCTTGTCCCAGCTTTGCGGATAATTTCTACTGTGACCTTGGGCAAGTCCTTTCCCCTGCCCTGCCATTGCTTCATCTCCAGTACAAGTGTGTAAGACTTTATGACATCTAGTCAGCTTGAGCCATTAGCTCTAATTTTTCTACTTATATTTCCTCTATTTTTCCTCTTAACACCTCCATGTTCTCTTAAAATCACCCCACTTCTAAAAATAATCCTTATTTTTCTTTTAAATTTCTAATTATCCATACTCATTATAATGGCATAGAATAAGCAAAAAATGAAATTCAACCTTCTCCACTTTGATTCCCTAGGGCTGACCATAGTTAACAATTTAATTGCCAGCTTTAATTACCTGCCAATATATTTGCTAGTTTGGAGATTGTTAACCGCTCATTTTTAATCTCAGGTTAACTCTTCAACATATTTCTGAATGGCCTCTTTACTTTCTCTTCCACTTATATAGATTCCCTAAAACACTAGATACCAACAGAATTAGGAAAGAAAATCACCCCTAAATGGTTTGTTTTAATTATCCATTAGTTTGGATGTTTGTTTTTTTAGTTCCCTCCCCTATCCTGGGCCTGGGTGACCCCAGCCCCTGCCCACATTCCTCCATTATGTTTCTTTCCTAAGTCCCTACCCAGCCCTTTGAGGTCATTTGGGTAAAGGTGGTACCATCTGGAGGGATTTCAGGGTCATGGGCACTGATAACCAGCTCCTCTGTCCCCAGGATCCAGAAAGTTTCCATGGTGGCCTCCAGCATGATATGGCCACAAAGCCTAGGGAAGATTTCAGAACAGCACAGAACCTAGTGGCAGGGGTGTCCCCTGAGGAAGAACTTCCAGAAGCAGGTAAGCCAGTGGTTGCTAGTGCAAAGTGACTACATTTTTTTGCTATAAGGAAATTCCAGCCCTACCTTCCTGAGTACAGTGCTAATCACCTTAATTAAATTTTGAAGGTTGAGTACAGTAGCACATGCCTATAATCCCAGCAGCTCAGGAAGCTGAGGCAGGAGGATCACAAGTTCAAAGCCAGCCTCAGCAACTTAGCAAGGTCTTAAAGCAACTCAGTGAGACCCTGTCTCTAAATAAAATATTAAAAGGGCTGGGGATATGGCTCACTAGTTAAGCACCACTGGGTTCAATCCCTGGTACCAAAAAAAAAAGATTTTTTTTTAACTTCTTTCTTGAATACACAGCAGCAATGTGCATTGAGTGCTCTTGCTAGACTTGGACTAGGCTCTTAGGTGTAGTACACAATCTGATTTACTTCTAGGGCTTCCTTGTAGAGTTTTCTAATTGCCAGTAGTGGCTCTGGTGTCACTTGGAACCTGAGTATGCTCATCTTGGGCAAGTCGTTTTACTTCTTTATAACCTGTTCTCTCAGGTGAAGTGGGGTTTATCACAGAAACCACCATGAGATGCCCTATGAAAGGTTACTGAGACACAGAGCAAGCACTTAGTAAGTTATTAGCTGCTCTTATTAACAAAACAAAGGTCAATAAAGATTACTGCATGCCTGGAATCCCAGGCTAAGTGAGGAGAATTCTAAGTTTGAGATCAGCCTGAGCAACTTAATGAGACCTTGTCTCCAAAAATTAAAAGAATGTAACTCAGCGAGTGGTAAAGAGTCTCTGGGTTCAGGGCTGGGGATGTAGCTCAGTTGGTAGAGTGCTTACCTTGTAAGTTCAAGGCCCTGGGTTCAATCCCCAGCACTGCAAAAAAAAACTCTTAAAAAAACGAGGATGACTGTTTTTCCAGATTCTTGGGCATGAGTACACATTATCTGAGAACTGTGGTAACTTTTTTTTTTTTTTTTTAATGGTACAAGGGATTGAACCCAAAGGCCCTTTACCACTGGGTTACATCCCCATCTTTTTCTATTTTTTATTTTGACATATGGTCTCACTAAGTTGCTGAGGCCTTGAATTTATGATCCTCCTGCCTTAGTCTCCCTAGAAACTAGGATTACAGGCACGTGCCACTTTACCTGACAGGAATGGTTACTTTGTATCCCTACTCCCTCTCAGGAATTTTGGGGAAGGGGGTAATGCTATCTCCAACCATCCACCGAGAAACCAGACTAATGAGCTTTGTGATTCTGAACACATGTAACGGCTTTTACGTCTTCTTTCTCCTGCTATCCAATGAGAGGGTTGCACTAGGGGACCTTGGAAGCCTTCCTGCTTGGTGCTGTGCCTCTGGATGAAAGGAGAGGATCCACTGAACCCAGGGGGATCCCCTTTCTTACCAGAATGACCCAGGCATTATGCCCTGCCTTTTGTTGTGCACATGTACTTTGGGAGCAGAAGGGAGATGGAAATCAGGCCAGTCTCAACCCCATTGGCATGGGCACCGCTCCCCAAAGGGAGCTACCCCCCCACCCCCTTCTGAGTAGTCAGGCCCTGGCCCTCCTGAAGAGCAGGTATTTTAGGGGCCAGTCATGCTGAACCTTAATGTTGTCACTTGCCCCTGCAGATGACTTGGATGGACTCCTGAGTGAGCTCCCTGAGGATTTCTTCTGTGGGACCAGCAGTTGGGATTGCCCCAAGGCAGGACACCCACCATGAGCAAGCAGCCTCTCAGTTCCCAGGCAAGGCTCTGGGTATGCCTGGTTACATCCAAGGCAAAGAAGGCCCATACAACTGGACGCTTGCCAAAGCTTGGGCTTCTGTGGTGCTCCCATCCTGGACGCTGAACCTGAAAAGTCCCTCATCTTGGGTTCTACACTGTTGCAGCTTTGACACTTCCTTGCATTGGCATCCCAGACCTCAGCCAAGGACTGGATCTTAGCCTTCCTGTCTTCCAAGCCCTCTGGTGCATCGTTCCTTTTCCCACCAACAGGAAAGTTGTGTTATTCTTCCATTCAGCTGAACTTTAGGGGATATTGGGCCTCGTTTGCTTGTCTCTTTACTCCCTACTCCCACGAAAGCTGAGGAGCTAAGAAGCATTGCACCACGACAAAGTCGACCAGCCCACCTGTGCCCAAGGTTCCTAGGTGCAGGGACAGCAGTGTGGGCTGTTGTACTTGGTTCCGAAATAAAGCAGCCTCAGGCAGACGCATAGACTAGGGCAAAGCCAAGCAGCTCTGGTTCTTTTTTTCTTTTTCTTTTTTTTAGTACCTTTTTCTTTCAGACAATTTTAGATTTACAGAATTATTATAAAAATCGTTCAGCAAGTTCCCATATACTCTGTCCAGTTTCCTCTAATTAACCTCTTACATTAATATGTACATTTATCATAATTAATGAACCAATATCAGTACATTATCGCTAACTCACTCCATATTTTTTTCAGATTTACTCAGTTTCCCCTGATGTCCTTCCACAGTTTCAGAATCCCACATTACATTTAATCTTACCGTCTCTTTAGGCTTCTCTTATTGGTAGCGGTTTCTCAGACTTTCCTTGTTTTAGACAACTTCAACAGTTCTGCGAAGTACTGACTGGGTATAGTATAGGATGACCCTCTATTAGGATTTGTCTGATGTTTTTCTCATGATTAGACTGGGGTTACGTAGGTCTTGGGGAGGAAGACAGAGGTAAGGTGCCATTCTGCTAACCTCTTGTCAGGATTTGTATTGACCTGGGTCACCTGGCTGAGCTAAGGTTCAGGCTTCTCCACTGCATAGTTGCTGTTTTTCCTTCTCCCTTTTGTCGTGTTGGAAGTCACCATGTACAGTGTAGGGGAAGTTCTGCTCTACCTCTTTAAAGGCAGAGGATCTACATATATTATTTGGAATTCTTCTGCACAGGAGATTTTTCTGTTCTCCCTCACTTATTCAATCATTTGTATCACTGTGGACTCAGGAATTTATTTTATACTGTAGTAATATTTAGTAATCAAATACTACTTTATTTCATTGCCAAGTAACTCTTCATTGCTGCAACTTCTCTGTACCACCTTTCAGACAGGAGTTGACAAGGGCATGGGTGTGGCATAAAAGAACTCATTATTCAGGTTACCAACCTTGTTTTCCTTTCCGGAATGAGAGAGGAAAACTCTCCCAACTCCTAGACAAGAAAGGGCAGGTTAAAGAGCCCAGATTGACGCCAGCCGTCCCCTGCTGCAGCCAGGGGCCTCCCAGGGGCCTGGGCTCTGCACTGCTCTGGGAGGAGGTATTAATCTCCTTTTCCCAAAAAGCGGTTGAACCTATAAAGCTGAATCTTAAGGCAGAAGTGAGCAAGTGCCTTGAAAACCCCACGTTCAGTTGGCTATTGATTGAAGTGGGCCTTGTTCTAGAAGGCTGTCGTGCTCCTAGGCCAGGGCAGGAGAGGGCTGATTTCCCAGCACTCTTGCCCCTTCACGCTCCCATTTGGTCTTCCTACTGAAACATACCATGCATTTCTTCCACCCACTGCTAGTTCACAGCTTTGCCTCTGTAGCTTAGATCTGGGACAGAGCCCATCTATGCACTGGTAGCTAGATCACCCAGCACCCTGACCTGCAGTGCTGTCCCCCACCCCAGACACTTCTGAGTCCTGAACCCCACTGCTCAGTCTTGACTTATATCAAACTACTGCAGCTCCTGGTTTCTTGTGTGCTTCAGGCTCTGAGCTCTCAAAAGGCAGGCTGGGCATTGAATCTCCTGGCACAGTTTCCTCCAGCACTTCTGGTCTCGTGGGCCCATGGGCAGGCTGAAGCAGAGGCTTTCTTTCTCTGCCCTCAGGAAGTGAATGCTAAGTACAAGGAGACCCACACACACAGGATCTCTAAGGCACAGAGCTGTAGTCAGCACCTTCAGGCTTATGTGGCAAGAAGGCAGGAAAAGAGACTGGGCTTGGACTATTGTGTGCCTTAAGGAGAAAGGGGACGCCCACCACTTGGCCCCTCTTGGCCCCACCTGGCCTTGTCAGACTCCCAACCCTGGGAACTCAGCTGTGGGTGCTCAGCCTGACCGTTGGCGGGGCAAATAAAACACCAAATAGGTTCCAGTAGGGTTAATCACAGCTGCATCTATAGAGGAGTCTTTCTCTGAGGATCTCCAAGCCCTAACTGTGCATGATCTCATTCCTCCTCTGGGATCCCCCACCCTGGAATGCTACCAAGAAGCTGGGGCCAGGCAGAGAGTGAGTGAACAGAGGACCAGGGCAGTGCCGGAAAAAGCCCAAGCTGCTGCCACCCACTTGAGTGGGTGGATGAGTGTTTGCTCTGGCAGAGAGTAGGGGCCTCCGTTCAATGCACTACACGTAAGAGGCCAGCCTGCCTTGAGCCAAGTGCTCCTAACACCACGGTCAAGACTGACTGTGTGCCCCGGAGCCTCGTGCAGCATGGTAGAGTGATATCTGGAGCATGGGCTGGGTGCTTCCAAAGCCTGCCTGGAGTTCTTTAGGAGCACAGACTGGGGAGTAGCTGGAACTGTAGGCTGGAGCACCCCGGGCTGCTGTAGAGACATCTCTCCAGAGCAGGTGACCTTGGAAGTGGGCTTGGAGGAATGAATATGGAACAGCATGAGCAGGAATGGCAGGGAGGAGCCTTGAGGAGAATGCTAATGTCATGGGACCAGTCCAAGGATCTGGGGTTTAGCTGGAGAGGGCAGCCAGAGGTAGGAACACCAGGTCAGAAGTTGTGTTGATCTTGGTTTAAGGCTTTGAGAGTCTAAACTTGACAGTGACTGAGCGTGTGAGAATAGGAACTACAACTAGTCTGTGTGCAGGGGACCAGGGAGAGGACAAAGTGAAAAATACCCAAGCAGAGGTTGCAGCAGGGCAGGGCAGGGAGGGGGCACAAGCAGCTTACTGCACTGTGGGGCAGACATCGGCCGTGGCCTGCAGCCTGCCAACTCAGGTTAAAAGAACTTTGGCTGTGGCTGGTGTCCCTCCACCCTCCCCTTCCCCAGCGTGGCAGTCACACCAACTGGGTGGTTTCGCGGTCTCATTCCTCCCCCTAGAGGCTCCTAGAAGCAGAGCCACCTCCTCTTCAGGGTGAATAGGTTTGCAGCTTGAAGATCTTTTTTGGTTCAGTCCCCAGAGTTCCAAGGCCAACTCCTTGCCTCTCCTCTGGCAGGCATGTGCATCCCCTTAGAAGCTGGAGGGGACAGTAATCATTGAGGGCAGTTTGTGGAGACCATAAGACCATACTGTCCAGCTTTGGGAATGGGGAGGCTCGCAGAACTGTCTTCACAGGTGGTCACAGCAGCTGGAGTCAAAATGCAAGCTACGTGACCATGAGCTAGTGATTTTACCTTGTTAAGCCTTAAGTCTGTAAAATAGATCTAAGACCACCCCACTCGGGTGTTCAACTAATAATTAGCCTAACCATATCATTTACTGTCCAAACCTGTTATATATTACTGAATTGTTTACCTGGTCACCAAATGAAGCTGGATATGAATGTGACTTAAATTCTGTAAAGGTTCACACACATGCAGTGATTACCCTTACTATGGATGCTCTTCATCTCAGTTATCTGCCTCAATCTCCCCTATTTCCCTGCTGAGGTTGCCCTCTCCCCTTCCTGTGGGCTAACCTGGTCTTCTGCCCTCTAGTCAACATCACAGAGGCTGTGTCACTCTTCCTCTCGGTCCTTCCCATTTCATCTCATGGTTGCCTACTTCATGGCCTTGGACCTTGCCAACCCAAGAGGCACACTAGAGCCATAGGAGGATGTGGACCCTGGGGTCCTGAGATGGCCTCAGTTGAGGACCTGCTGATCAATCAAATGGTACCAGTAAGGGCAGGAGCTGGCCCAGCACCATCTCTGCACCAGGATCATGACTGGGCAAACTGTTTACCAGAGTAGTGAGGGCCTATTTATAGCCTCAGCTGCCCTTCTCCCTGCTCAGGGGGGAGGGAGGGGCTAGGCTGGCTCTCCAGAGAGAGGGTGGTAGTCGAACTGAGGAACAAGGATCTGCTCAGGTGCCACTGCCCAGACACCTGGGCCCCTCCCCATGGCAGGGGAGACCTTCCCGTTCACCTCCTCTACACTGCGTGCACTGCGCTTGCAGCGGGAATGGCTGGAATGGGAGGATCGGCGACGGGCCGCTGCCCAGCAGTGCCGCAGCCACAGGTGCCCCTCAAGTCTCCGGGCCCGACTCACAAGGCCTCGTCGCTCCTGCCGGGACCCAGCTGTCCACAATGCCCTCTTCTCTGGTGACCTGCAGCAAGTCCAAGCCCTGTTCAAAGATGAGGAGGCCACCAACATGATTGTGGAGACTGTGAGCAACCAGCTGGCTTGGTCAGCAGAACAGGGTAAGGAGCAGCAGGGAGGAGGGAGAACGAGGAGGGGTGGGGGCGGGGAGGGAGAGAGTCTCAGCCCATCCCCTCCCTGCACACCCAAAACGAGGCCATCCCTTGCCACTACCCATCAAAAGTGGTGGTTCGTGTGTCTTTTCAGAATTAAAATTTGTATTCTTTTAGTATAATGTATACAGATTGTGCAAATTTTATTTTTAGTTGACAAATAATTATATAGACTTATCTCCCACACATATGAATTTTTTTTTTCTTTCATAGAATGAAATTACATCCCACATGCATTTTTATTTTATTTTTTGGTGCTGAGGATTGAACCCAAGGCCTCTTGCATGCTAAGTATGCATTCTGCCACTGAACTACACCCCCACTTCACAAGCAGTTTTATAACCTGATTTTTTTCATGTAACATCTTTCCATGTCAATAACCATGTCTATAAAATATCTTAAAATAGGTGCACAAATTCTACTATGCAGGTGTATACCATGATTTATATAACAAGCCTCCAAATACAATGGGTAGATTGGGTTCCTTTTTGAAAAAAAAAAAATTTAAGTCAGGCACAGGGGTGCACACCTGTAATCCCAGTAATTTCGGAGGCTAAGGCAGAAGGATCACAAGTTCAAGGCCATCTCCAGCAACTTAACAAAAACCTCAGCAACTTAGAGAAACCCTATCTCATAAAAAAAATAGAAAAGAAATAGGGAGGTAGTTCAGTGATAAAAGCTTCCCAGGTTCAAGTCCTAATACCACCACCCCCCCCCCCCAAAAAAAGAAAAGAAAAACAAAAGAAACTTTTTTTTTCTTTTTTCTTTTTTTTTTTTTTTTGGTGCTGGGGATTGAACCCAGGGCCTGTGCATGGCAGGCAAGCACTCAACCAACTGAGCTATGTCCCCAGCCCATAAAAGAAACTTTTAAAACTTTGAATTATTTATTTATTGTGGTGCTGGGGTTCAAACCCAGGCATGCTAGGTAAGCCCTCTACCACTGAGGTACAATCACTGCAGTCACCCCTTAACTTTATTTTTTAAATTTCATTTTATTTTTTTGTTGTGCTAGAGATTGAACTCAGGTCCTCAGGCCCCCCTAACTAATTTAAATGGCAGTGTGATGAATATCTTTATGTACTTGCCAAATGATTTCTCTAAGATGTATTCTGGCTAGCAGATATGTCCATATCAACCAAATACCTCAAGTGAGATTGCAATGAAGATTGACAGAAGATTGCCTCAAACCCATCCCTGGATTTGGAGCTTCAAAATCCTGGGTAGCTTGCCTTGCAAGCACAAGGCCATGGGTTCAATCCCATGCACTGCAAAAAAAAAAAAAAAAAAATCCTGGGTAGATGGGGCTGGGGTTGTGGCTCAGTGGTAGAGCACTTGCCTGGCATGAGTGAGGCACTGGGTTCGATCCTCAGCACTGCATATGAATAAATGAATAAAATAAAAAAAGGTCTATCAACATCTTTTTTTTTTTTTTTTCCTTCTTCGCAGTACTGGGGATTGAACCTAGGGCTTTGTGCTTGCAAGGCAGGCACTCTACCAACTGAGCTATATCCCCAGCCCTCAAGGTCTATCAACATCTAAAAAAATATTAAAAAAAGAAAAAACAAAAACCTGGGGAGATCTTACAGATCCAGGAGTCACAGTCACCACAGGCTGGAAATTCTGCCTGAGGTGACAGTGAGACTGTGACCTTGTCCAGGGCATCCTGGTCTTGTTCTGCAGCATGCTCATTCCCTGGATGGAGCTTCGCCTTAATTTCAATCCTAAAAAGAAACAAAACTTGCTTTACTAAAGATTTAGAGAAACCAGGGATTTTTTTGCTAACATGAAAAAAAACCTATTCGGCATCTATATCTTTTAAACAAGTCCTGGACTGTTTCCACCTTTTGAATCTAACACCAGTCATATGTCATTCCCCTCTCCTCATTCCTTTCTTTCCCACCCTACCTGTAATCCTCCCTCTCCATCCTTCCCGCTACTTCTGCCCAACCTCTCTGCCCCAGGAGTACCCTATAACTCATTTCTACTCTTCAGCCACTCCCAGGCTCAGGCCCGGCCCACCTGTGCATGACCACCTTTCCACACTCAAAGCCAGAGGTGAACAGCGTGCTCGCTTCGGCAGTGCATATACTAAAATTGGAACTATACAGAGGAGATTAGCATGGCCCTGCTCAAGGATGACACACAAATTCATAAAGCGTTCCATATTTTTTCATGTATGATGAATCAAAATAAATTTTTTAAAAAAGCCAGAGGTGAACAGAAAAAGCCACCAAATCCATTGGCAGCCCAAAGACCCTGATGTCTCCTTAGTTAGCTGTTGTGATTTTATAGCAATTATTTTTTTCTGTGACACATACAATGTTTTGTCACTGACTGAGAAACTTTTCTAAAAAGCTGCTTCCACCCCCAATTTAGGGCTTGAGTTCCTTTCCGCAGGCACAGCCTGGCACAGTGTTTGTGTTTAGTAGATCCTGCACGGGGAAGGCCAGCACTAGCCATCACCTGTAGGCTGGCATCCCCATTTTTGCCCTTCCCACCCATCTCACACAGTCCATCAACACTACCTGTTCTTAGGGTTCTGGGTACTGACACCCAAGACCAAGCAGACAGCACCCCTCACCATCGCTGCGGCCAGAGGCTATACAGACTGCGCCCGCCACCTGATCCTGCAGGGAGCTGAGCTGGATGCCCGTGTTGGAGGCCGGGCTGCCTTGCACGAGGCCTGTGCCAGAGCCCACACTGACTGTGTGCAGCTGCTCTTGACCTTCGGTGCCAAGGCTAATGTGCTGTCGGAGGAGGGAACTACCCCCTTGCACTTCTGCACAGCCCCTGAGTCCTTGCAGTAGGTACCCATGGGCTTGGATGATCTGGGGAGGAGTGTGTGTGTGCATGTGTGTCTTCAGCTTGCACGGCCAAGACAAGGAGAACTTGACATCCATACACAGCTTTGTAGTTCCCAAAGCACTCTGCCACTGAGCTACAACCCCAGCTCACTCCCTTTTTTTAAGATAGGGTCTTGCTATGTTGCCCAGACTGACCTCCAACTTAGGATCTCCCTGCTTCAGTCTCCTGAGTACTGAGATTGCCAGTGTGGGCCACTGCCATACACACCTTCATGACAACCTGCAGCCAGGCCTTATTCTATGAATGAGGAAAATGAGGCTCAGAAAGATTGTCTCGTCCAAGATCATATGTGTTAAACTCAGGAGGCTGAAGCCTTGTTTCTTTTGGGAAAACCCCTGTTCCAACTTGTTTCAGATTCCCTGTGAATCCTCTATAGCCAAATTCCTAGTTGTTTTAAGAAAGGCACCAGGAAACATCTAGCCTCACCGTGAGGCCTTCTCCTTTCTTTAAGGTCAGTACTTGTGAACCCTTTTGCATGATTATATTTGCCCTTTTACAAATTAACAGATTGGGCTATCAGGTAATGATTCAAGGCATTGCATAGCCCTTTTGCTGGGGATCTCTCTCCTTGCTAGATCTAGACCATGGGGTAACCTGGAAGTGATCCAAATTTGCCAGCCCTTTAATGGTGTGTCTGATGTGGCTGGGCACAAGCACTTCCCAACAGACGTCATCCTTTTAAGTAAAGTGAAAATGGCCACTTTCTGGAACCCTGCTGAGTGAACTTCTAAGTGTTACTCAAATTATTTATTTATTTATTATTTTTGTGTGTGTGTGGTGCTTGGGATCAAACCCTGGTCTTGTGCATGTGAGGCAAGCATTCTACCAAGTGAGCTATATCCCCAGCCCTATATTTTCTGGTATCAGGGATTGAACCCAGGGGTGCTTAACCACTGAGCCACATCCCGAGCCCGTTTTATTTTTTATTTTGAGACAGGGTCTCACTAGGTTGCTTACAGTCTCACTAAATTGCTGAGGCTGGCTTCGAACCTTTGATTTTTTTTTTTTTTTTTTTTTTTTTTTTTTGGTATCAGGGACTAAATTTCAGGCACTTGACCACTAAGCCACATTCCCAGTCCTTTTTTGTATTTTATTAAGAGACAGGGTCTCACTGAGTTGCTCAGTGCCTCACTTTTGCTGAGGTTGGCTTTGAACTCGTGATCCTCCTTGAATTCAACCTGACACTTCTGCCTCAGGCTCCTGAGCTCCTGGGATTCCAGGCGTGCACCACCATGCATGGCTCTTTAAATTAAGTGGGGTTTTTTTTGTTTTGTTTTTGTTTTTTGTTTGTTGCTTTTTGTACCAGGGATTGAACGCAGGGGCACTTCACCCACTGGGCCACATCCCCAGCCCTTTTTAATATTTTATTTCAAGACAGGGGTCTCACTAATTTGCTTAGGGCTTTACTAAGTTGCTGTTCTTGAACTTGCAATCCTCCTGCCTTAACCTCTGGAGCTGCTGGGATTACAGGCGTGCGCCACCACAGCCAGCTGCTAAATTAAGTATTTAGAAACGAAAATTAGCCCATGATTCGCTGAGGAAATGAATTCAGTAGTTCTTGGAAGACTGAATGTTACTTGATTCTTGGACACTGAGCAGAACACCTATTGGACCGGGGAGCTGGCATCCTAGTCATCTGGGGAAGGGACACCTGGTTATCTGGATTTCACTGGGTTGATGAATCTGCTCTTAGCTTTCCAGCAGCTGCCATTCTGGCTTTTTAATTATAAATTACTTTTAGTTTAGTTTCATCATTATTAATTTAGTTTGTTGCATGTTTGGTTTTGTCCATAGTGGGTGATAATACATGTTTGCTGCAGTTGATAATTTTTCCAGGATCTCAGACTGTGAAACATATGCTCTCTAAAACGTTTTTTGCTTGATTTTGTTCTTTCTAGGGGAAAGTTGAGTAGGGAGATCCCCAAGTGCCTTTCTTTGCCCAAATGAGCATGGCTTAGTCTAAAAGAGTGGTCTTCTAATTCGGGGTCAGGAAGATAATATTAAAATTTCTATTTTTATTTTTGCCTCATATGCTTTAAATTTGGTTTATACTGTACATAGGAATGGGTTTTCAAATCTTGTGCTATCAAAATGTTAGACCACTGACAAATTATTTTTTTTTAAATTTTTTATTTTTTGGAACCAGGGATTGAACTCAGGGACACTCGGCCACTGAGTCACATCCCCAGTCCTATTTTGTATTTTATTTAGAGACAGGGTCTCACTGAGTTGCTTAGGGTCTCGCTAAGTTTCTGAGGCTGGCTTTGAACTCGCGATCCTCCTGCCTCGGCCTCCCAAGTCGCTTGGATTATAGGTGTGTGCCACCACGACCAGCTCTGACAAATGATTTAAGCTCAGGCTTTAGGGTCCCATTCTAATGAGGAGTCAAGGAGAAATCAAAGAGGGAGTACTAATTCTGGTGCAGCCACTCATTTGCTGTGTATCCTTGGCTGTTTTGTGAGACCTTTCTGGTCTTGACTTTTTCAGGTGAAAATTAAGATGCTTCTGGTAGCTCTGATGAGGCCTTCCAATTCTGGTGTCTGTCGTGGGGCTTTTGGGATCTGGAGAACATGAGGCTGCACCTTGAGGTAGAGGAGTGGGAAGGAAGGGGGTTGTTCTCAGTCCCGACCTTGGGTCCTTGCATTCTGCAGGTGTGCCAAGCTGCTGCTGGAGGCAGGAGCAACTGTGAACATACCGGCTAAGGAGAGCGAGGTGACGCCCCTGCACGTGGCAGCGGCTCGTGGCCTGGAGGCGCACGTGGTTCTTTACCTACAGCACGGCGCCAAAGTGGGCCTGTGCACCAGCCAGGGTGAGACGGCGCTGAACGCCGCGTGCGCTGGCGCTGAGGGCCCGGGCAGCAGTCGGCAGCATGAGGCCGCAGCACGCCACCTCCTAGAGGCCGGGGCTGATCCCCGGGCGGCTGGACGCAAACGCCACACGCCACTGCACAACGCCTGTGCCAATGGCTGCGGGGCCCTGGCTGAGCTGCTGCTGCGCCATGGGGCCTGCGCTGGGCTTCCCAACGGGGCAGGCCAAACGCCCATGGACTGCGCTCTGCAGGCTGTCCAGGACGCCCCCAACTGGGAACCCGAGGTCCTCTTCGCAGTGCTGCTGGACTACGGGGCCCAACCTGTGTGCCCTGAGGTGCGTAGGGGAGGCTGAGGAAGGAAGCTGTGATGGGACTGGGGGCTGAGGTTGCAGCAGCCCTGCCTCTGGGGAAGAGAGTGGTCCAAAAGACTGAAAAAGCCAGCCTCAGTGGCCAGAGGTCCCTTCCCATCTTGGGAGTGGAGAGGGGGTTGAGAGGTGCAGTGTCCAAGGGTGGAAAGAACTCTTGCCAAGAGGTTGGAGCATGCTTGAGGCCGGGGTGAACAGAAGCTTGGGAAAGGATGAGAAACTCAAACCTTAGTTCCCCAAACAAGGGTATGAGTGGGGATTTGGATTGGGCTATGCTTGGATCTGCCCTTGGATGAGGGAGGCAGGGTGCTCCTGAGACCCTTTTTTGATTCCTAGATGCTGAAACATTGTGCCAACTTCCCTCGGGCTCTGGAAGTTCTGCTTAATGCCTATCCTTTCGTCCCATCCTGTGACACCTGGATGGAGGCAGTGCTTCCTGAGCTATGGCAGGTATGTCCACCCCAAGGGCAGAGTTCCTTCCTGAGAGGGTGGAGAGAGAGGATGAGCCACAGGCCTGTCCCTCAGGGAGCAGCTTCTGGAGGAGCAGGAGAGCCCTTGGCAGAAAAAGATGGGCGGAGTGAAACCCCTGGTTCCAGCCTCCCACCCTTTGCAGCACAGGCTGACCTCCGCTTTTACACACCTGCCCAGCCTCCCTCACTGACATGGCTGAGACCCTGCCCTGAAATGTAGGTCCAGCTCCCTCGCCATGGAGCTGGCGTCTTACCTCTGAATCCACGTCCTCAAGCATGTACCAAACACCAGGTGGATGCAGGCTGCAAAAGCCCAGCACCTCACTGCTAGGTTGCCCCCAGATGGAAGGGCAGAGCCCAGGGTGCTGGGCTATCTGACCCTCTTTCCCTCCTGGCCTAGGAGCACGAAGCCTTCTACAGCTCAGCCCTGTGCATGGTGAACCAGCCGCGGCGGCTGCAGCACCTGGCCCGACTGGCTGTGCGAGCTCAGTTGGGAAGTCGCTGTCGGCGGGCGGCCACCCAGCTCCCACTGCCTCCGCTCCTCAGGGACTACCTACTGCTGCGTGTGGAGGGGCGCATCCAGTGAGCCCCAGGCCAGGCCACTGCCATGACTGTCCTGCCCCCTCCATCTGTCCCTGTCCCCAGCCCTAGGGAAATGATTGCTGGCCCTCCTCATCTTTGTGCTTCACATGCTGTCCTGGACCAGCTCATCCCTCCACTGGCTTCTTGAGCTCACTGATGCCTTCCAGCCAGCCTGAGCTTCAGACCCTCTCCCTAGGGGAAGGTCTGTACTCAGCCTGTTGCCTGACTCAGCGTTTGCCCACCTCCCCTGCCTGGGACAGCTCCTCTATCCATACCAGGGCCCCAAACTAGGAATGGTGTCCTTGTCGCCTCTCTCCCCTGCCACCCATATATTCTTTTTAAAGAGTGACAGGACCCTGCCTCTACCTGTACTGTTATGCCCGACCTGCCTTTGTCATTTCAAGGGAGGTCTTGAAACCCATGCCTTGAATGGATGCTGAAATAATCTTTGAGTCACGGCTCTGATCGTTCCCTGTAGTGACTCTCTCTACCTTCAGGCAAACACAGAACTCAACAAAAGGGGGCTGGGGGTGTAGTAGAGCACTTGCCTAGCATGTGCAAGGCCCTGGGGTCCATCCCCAGCACTGCAACAAAACAAAACAAAACAAAAGGACCTCAACAAAATGAAGTCTCTAGACATTGGCCTCTGCATGTTCTCTGGCTTCCTAACTTTCCTTCCTGTCCCAAGTTCCTGTAATCCAACCTTAGTAAACTAGCTACCAATTGCTGAATATGACCGGTTCTTCTTTGCTTTCAGGAGTTTGCCTGTGTGGTTCTCACAGCTTGTACACCCTTTTTTGGCCTGGTTGAGACTCAGTTCAGAGAGCACTGCCTTTGCAGGGTCTTCCTTTGACCATCCCAGCTGTAGCCTTCCCTGGCTTTGTACTTACTTCTTAAGTGCCCATGTCTGCCTCCACTAGGCTGAGACTAGAGCTCTATTCCTTAAACAGGCATTTCAGTAAATGCATAAAGCCTAGGACATTATGATGTGGTCTCCCCACTCGCAAGTAACACATGGTATCTTCAATAGCAGTCACTACAGAATGGTCTCTGAGGGTCCATGATGGGAGGACCAGCTACCAGCTGATCCTGTCACTTCTAACCCCAGAGTCAAAAGCACACTTACCTTTACAAGGGAGCTTTTCAAGGCAAGCCAGCTTTTGTGAATGCAAAGAAATGATTTGTGCATAGAACCAAAGTATGGATGTTAGGTTTCAGTGTGACTGAGGTTCTATCACTCTGTTTATTTTCCCACTCTGCTCTTTTGTGGCTTCCAAGTTTTCTCCCTGAGCTACTATTACTGGTAATAGGAAAAGGTTATGGAACACAAGGTCCCTCATGGATCAGCTGATGGCAGTCTCCAGAGGAGGGTACAGAGTGGCTCCCAGCAGCAGGCTCTCCTGTCCTTCAGCGGAGGGATCCTGGGCACTTCCATTAACAGCTGGAGTCCGGCAGCAGCGGAGGAGGAGACAGAAATTAGGAGCCCTGGGTCTGCCCCTGGCAGTCTGTTCAGCCCTGCTTTCTCCAGGGAGTTGTGTCTGCAGAGATTCCCTTTCACCAGCACAAGACAATCTTTGACCTGGTTAAGCAGAGCAGCAACTCTCCTTTCTTTCTTTTTTTTTTTTTGAATCAGGGATTGAACTCAGGGGTACTTGGCCACTGAGCCACATCCCCAGTCCTGTTTTGTATTTTATTTAGAGACAGGGTCTCATTGAGTTGCTTAGGGCCTCGCTAAGTTGCTGAGGCTGGCTTTGAACTCAGGATCCTTCTGCCTCAGCCTCCCAAGTCACTGAGTTTACAGGCGTGTACCACGACACCCGGCAGCAACTCTCCTTTCTGAACGGAAGTTTTGTTTTAGTTTCCCAGGGCCAAAAGGGCTAACAGAAGGAAAGGGAATCTCCCTAGTCCTGGGTCTTGGCCCTGTTCCAGCAGGCAGACCCCAGCCAGTCAAGCTTTTTCTATTACTTTTATTTATTTGTTTATTTATTTTTTGGTACAGGGGATTGAACCCAGGGGCACTCCACCATTGAGCCACATCCCCAGCCCTATTTTGTATTTTATTTAGAGACAGGGTCTCACTGAGTTGCTTAGGGCCCTGCTAAGTTGCTGAGGCTGGCTTTGAACCCGCGATCCTCCCGCCTCAGCCTCCCAGGTGCTGGGATTACAGGCATGTGCCACCACGCCCAGCTCTTTTTCTATTACTTTTATAACAACAAGATAACCTGTTTTTTTAAAAAAAGATATACATGATTATATGTATTATTTTGTGACAGGAAAAATTTTCCACGGACAAGAATAAAAGAAAAGATTACTAGAGCAAGGATACAGGAAAAGGTTAAATTAGGTTTCCTCAGCATCAAATTATGAACATAAGTAAAAAGCAAAATACTGGAAAAATTGTTTCCAGCCAAAAGACAAATATTATTTCTCTGATCAGTGAGGACAGGAAGGACAACTTTTTTTGGCCAGGGGTGCGGGGAGCGGGCACCTGGGGATTGAACCCAGAGGCACTTTACCAATAAGCTACATCCCCAGTTCTTTTTATTTTTTGTTTTAAGACAGGGTCTTAGGGGCTGTGGTTGTAGGTCAGTGATAGAGCACTTACCTAGTGTGTGTGAGACATTGGATTCAAGTTTCAGCACCACCTAAATAAATAATAAAAGTATAAAAATACCATAACATAAAAAAAAAGACAGGTCTTGCTAAGTTGCTGAGGTTGGCCTCAAACTTACAATCCTCCTGCCTCAGCCTCCCTAACTGCTGCGATTATAGGCATGAGCCACTGCACCCAGTGTATCCACCATTGTTTACTCAGTGCCTTGACAGTGCCTTGCAGAGAGTAGACCTTCACATACCTGTTAGTCAATGAATGATGATGCTTCGCCTCACCCGCAATCAGGGAAATGCCAACTCAAATAAAACATTATCATTTCCTCACTGGTTTGGAAACATTTTTAAAGATTGGTAAAATACAGTGCTGGTGAAGAGATGAATAAAGGGCTGGGGATACAACTCAGGGGTAGAGTGTTTGCTTAGTATGCCCAAGGCCCTGGGTTCAATCCCTAGTACTGAAAAAAATAAAAATGAGCAGGGTTTGGTGGTGCATGCCTGTAATCCCAGCAATTACTGAGGAGACTGAGGCAGGAGGATCACAAATTCAAAGCCACCCTGAGCAACTTAGTGGGACCCCCATCTTAAAAAATAAAAGGGAGGCTGGGGTTGTGGCCCAGTGGCAGAGAGCTTTGCCTAGCATGTGTGAGGCACTGGGTTCAATTCTCAGCACCACATATAAGTAAAAATAAAGGTCCATTGTCAACTAAATTTTTTTTAAAAAAATAATAATAAATAAAAGGGGCTGGGGATGTGGCTCAGTGGTTAAGTGCTCATGGGTTCAATCCCCAGTACACCCCCCAAAAATAATACTAATAATGATAATAAGACACGGAGAAATGAATTCCTACAAGTCCCGTTGGTGACAAATTACTTCTTTGGTGAGCAATTTGGCAGTATCTGTAAACATTGTTCCCCACTTACATAAAAGGCAGGCAAATACCAGAATAGTCATCTCAGCATTGCTTGCAACAACCCAACATGTGGGAGGGAGTTAAACAAGCCCATACTATGGAATATGATTTAGAACTTACAAAGGGCAGTGGCCATAGCAAGAGAGAACTGGGAAGAAATTCCAACTGATCAGCATGTGCATTGCCTTGGAAAGATTTTCAAGACCGTTGTTAAGGAGACAAAAACAGTTTGGAATATGATATGTACAGCAAACAAAACAAAACTCCATGAGAGTAAAATAGAAAAAGATCTGGAAGGCTGGTGACCAAGAATTCCTCTCTGGGGAAGGGAGAGGGACTGTGCTGATGGGATTTTTTTTTTTTTTTTTGAACCAGGGATTGAACTCAGGGGCACTCGGCCACTGAGCCACATCCCCAGCCCTATTTTGTATTTTATTTAGAGACAGGGTCTCACTGAGTTGCTTAGGGCCCTGCTAAGTTGCTGAGGCTGGCTTTGAACTCACGATCCTCCTGCCTCAGCCTCCGGAGTTGCTAGGATTACAGGCATGTGCCACCGTGCCCGGCTGCTGATGGGATTTTTTATTGTGGTATTTGAATTTTTTTTAACAAAAGGGTATCCATGGATCCTGAAATTTCACATCATCTATCTATATATATCTATGTCTCTCTCTGTATATTTTTTTTCTTTCTTTCTTACTTTTTTTGTGGGGCTGGGGATTGAACTCAGCACTTCACACGTGCTAGGCAAACGCTCTACCATTTTTTAATAAAATGGATTCCCCTAAAACATTTATTTAAGGTAGCATCCAGGATTTTAGAGATATATTCACCATTTATAGCCATCATAATGGTTTTTTTTTTGAACCAGGGATTGAACTCAGGGGCACTCGGCCACTGAGCCACATCCCCAGCCCTACTCTGTATTTTATTTAGAGACAGGGTCTCACTGAGTTGCTTAGGGCCTTGCTAAGTTGCTGAGGCTGGCTTTGAACTCACGATCCTCCTGCCTCAGCCTCCGGAGTTGCTAGGATTACAGGTGTGCGGCACCGCGCCCAGTATAGCCATCATAATTATTCATGAAGACATAAAACTCCTAAGTCCAATAATTAAGAAAAATAAACATAAACTACATCATGAAAATGTCCAAAGAGTTAAGATCCATTAAAATACTCTGTTAAACTGAGCATGGTGGTGCATGCCTGTAATCCCAGCAGCTGAGGAGGTTGAGGTAGAGGATCACAAGTTCAAAGCCAGCCTCAGCAACTTTGTGAGGCCCTAAGCAACTCTGTCTCAAAATAAAAAATAAGAAGGGTTGGGTATTTGGCTCAGTGGTTAAGTGCCCCTGGGTTCAATCCCTGGTAACAAAACAAACACAACTTAATTTTTCATTTTAAATATAGTTGTTATTTTATTTAAAAGAAACCAGTATTGGGTTTTGAGATAGTCCCTAGTGCAGGCTTCTTTCTTTCCTTGCTTTCCTCTTGCAATTTCTCCACCCCAAAAACTCAACCCTAAAAGCCCCTCTTTCAAGACACCTTTAACTCAGCTATGTTTTTTTTTATCTTGACCTTTTGCTGAACACACTCCTCAAAGTCATCTCCTTGTCAGCTTTGTCCACTTTTCCAACCCTTCATCCCAGACGCTGGCATTCTGAGTCTGTCTCCAGCCCTAACCAGTCTTTCCTTCTTCCTTTCCATCTGTTTCACCTCAATGCCAAGACTCTCTTGAGACTTCACCTCTGGCCAGGAGATGACAGAAGTCTCTCAAGTTCCTGACCTCTTCCCATAAATCTTTTATCAGTGGGCTAAGGATGTAGCACAGTGGTGGACTACTTGCCTAGCTGTGCAAGGTCCTGGGTTCAGTCCCCAGTGCTGGGGGGAAAAATCTGTATCAAGAAACCTGAAATAGATTTTGGGGTCACAGGGCAAACACACACACACAGAGTTCCTGATCTTAGGCAATTTGGTAAGGCACAATAATGAAAAATGACAATGGAGTGTGATGTTATGGCAGATGTCAGTCCATGTAATGGGGGGAGGAGAGAACACAATTTGTGTATTTAAATCCACCCAAAAGGGTGGGTCAGGTGCCCAGTGCCCTGGATAGGCCAGATATCCCACCCACTGCCCAGGGCAAGCCCAGCCACCTGCTTGACCCTTCCATTATTCCCTTCTCAAATTGCCTTTCTCTTCACTTCTTCCCTTCTCTGCTCCTCCTTGGCATATAAACACCTTCAGGATTCTCTCGTCTCTCAAAACCTCCCCCATCTAGTCTTATATTTTGGGGGGAAGGGAACTTTAGGGGTACCTCAATACACAGCTGGAAATAATGGAATTATATATAGCCTCTCCAGAGGACAATGTGACACTATGTATCAAAAACCTTAACAGCAGGGCACTGTGGTGCACAGCAACTCCACAACTCCCGAGGCTGAGGCAGGAGGATGGCAAGTTCAAGGCCATCCCCAGTAACTTAGCAAGACCCTGTCCCAAAATTTTAAGAAAGAACCAGAATGCAGCTCAGTGGTAGAGTACTTGCCTAGCATGTCCAAGGCCCTGGTTACAATCCCCACCACTAGGAGGGGGGAAAAAGAAAAAGTCAGACAAAATAAGTGAACGTGGGGACTCAAACAGATACAAGCCAGGTGTGGTAGCATATATCTCATAATCTCCGCAACTTGGAAGGCTTGAGGCAAGAGGATCACAAAACTCTGTGAGGCCCTGTCACAAACCTTAAAAAAAAAATAAAAGGCTGGGGACATAGCTCAGTAGCAGAACACTTGTGAGTTCAGTCCCCAGTGTTGGGGAAAAAAAAAAAAAAAAAAAGCTCAGCTACTTGTATATCAATGTTCATAACAGTATGATTACAATAGCCGAGAGGTAGAAACAACCGGAATGTCCACAAGCAGATGAATAGATAAAGAAAATATGGTATAGACATTCGGTGGAATATTACTTAATCTTAAAAAGCAAGGAACTCGACAGGCACAGTGGCACATGCTTGTGGCATATGCTCATAATTGCAGCTACTACTTGGGTGGATGAGGAAGGAGGTTCATGAGTGCAAGGCCAGCCTGGGCAACATAGCAGATCTTATCTCAAAAAGAACAGAAAGAAAAAGAAAGTTGTGGTGGGGGACAAATACTATATGATTTCACTTAGGTGACGTACCTAGAATAGGCAAATTTACAGACAAAAAGTAGACTAAAGGATGAGGAGGAATGGGGAGTTACTGTTTAATGGGTGCAGAAAATGGACAGTAGTCGTGATGGGTGCATAATTAATGCCACTGAAGTATAAATGTTAAAATAGTTCTAACTATACATGTAGTCAAAAAAATTTTTTCCAGTAAAGGATGAAAAAATCTTTTTCAAGGCTTCAAACATGCTAGGAATGCACTCTACCCCTGAGCTACACTTTCAGCTAAAAAAAATTTTACATTATGAATAATTATCATGCTAAAAAAACTTTTAAAAAGCTAGACAGCAAAATATATGTACTTTTTGATTCCATTTATTCAAAGTACTAAAACAAGTCCCTCAAGGTGGCACAAGCTACTCAGGAGACCAAGGCAAGAGGATCACAAGTTCAAGTCCAGCCTGGGCAATTTAGTGAAACCCTATCTCAAAATATGGGTTGAAGATGTAGGTCAGCAGTATAGCTCCCAGAATCAATGCTCCAGTACCACACACACACACACACACAAAGGCGGGGTTACCTGGACAGCATTCTTTTTTTTTGAGGGGGGCGTACACACTGGGGACTGAACTCAGGGGCACTCGGCCACTGAGCCACATCCCCAGCCCTATTTTGTATTTTATTTAGAGACAGGGTCTCACTGAGTTGCTTAGGGCCTCGCTAAGTTGCTGGGGCTGGCTTTGAACTCGTGATCCTCCTGCCTCAGCCTCC
>JAJEJO010051218.1:0-50819 GCA_020662805.1 Glaucomys volans
GAAAAGTGTGCTTGTCCTTTACTAGGTAGCTATGAATTAAATCTAGTTGCTCCTAGACTTCAGTTCAGTAACTAAAGATGGTAACGAGGGTGTCAGAGATGCCTTATTTTTTTTCTTGTGCTCTTTACAATATTTATTGGTATATATTAATTATACAGAATTGTGGACTTAATTGTAGCATATTGGTACATGCCTAAAATTGAATCACTTTCACTCCTTATTAAGTTTTTTATTTGTTCTAATTAGTTGTACTTGACAGTAAAGTGCATTTATACATTTTGATAGATCATACATAAGTGAAGTGTAATTTCTCATTTTTCTGACTACATATTATAGGATCACATCAGTCATGCAGTCCTATGCATGTGAGGTAATAATGTGTTTCCCTCTGTTGTCCTTCCTACCCGCCTACCCTTTCCCTCCCTTCGCTCCCCTCTACCTAATATAAAGTAACCCTGTTCTTCCCTCATTGTTAGCACTAGCTGATGTTTCCCCCAACAAGGATTTTAAACTCCACCAGAGCGGAAGCTGGAGCCTGTACACGCAAGGGTACATGCAGCGATGCCAACAGGCGGCTGGAAGTGCATCTGCCATCTTGACGTAGACTACCTCTTTGGTTGCCTTCACCTCTTCATTACTCGTCCGTCCCTGAGAGTCATTTTTACTAGCAGTTTAAACTTACCACAAATGTTTGCTGTATCAACCAGTGATTTAAAACCATTTTATTTCCCTTTTCACTAAATTTGTTACTCTTTGGAAAGCCCTCTTCATCCCGTGGGCCTTTTTGTCCTAGCCCTTTGAAAACACTAATGCTCTTTGGGAATATTATTTTTGTATTGCTTGTGTCCTTGCATTGAGCCAGTGTGTTTTCAGAAGAGTGCTCACTTGTTTGTAAAGTACCTGCACACTTGCTCCCGCCGCTTTTAGTATGAAATCCTCTGTCCTGCTTGTGTTTTCCTCTAGTTTTTCTTCATCTCTTATAGCTTTCTTTGAGGCTCTTCTTCCAAACCTCTGCCCTGTGCTTCTTTTAAACATGCCCTACTCCCTCCATACGGTGTGGAGAACTTCCTGTGCTCTCGGGTACATTGCAAGATGGGTGAGGTCAGCTGCTCTTTCTTTTTCTTTTTGTGATGCTAGAATAGGCTTAGGAGGAATATCTACTGATCCTCTGCTTGCCATTTAGGATTTTAAAGCCTTTTTAAAAAGCACTTACAAAGGGCCAGGGTCATCCTCTGTACTGCTCCCATGCTCTGTCCGAGTCTCTGGGCTCACAGATCTTTTACATTGTTCACATGATTGCTTGTTCTTGGAGTAGTAGAGATTTTTCAGCCTCTGGTGTTTGTGTGATATAATGGCTTTTATTTATAATTTATTTTGCTATAAAATGCCTAAATCATTCTGATGACTCTATACTTAAAAATAGAAAGTCTGGAAAAAATGTTTGGCAGTTTCTTGCAAAGAAAATGTAAACTCACATTTACCTTGTGACCCAGGAATTCTACTCTGTGTTTGCCTAAGATAATTGAAATTTATGTTTACGAAGACCTCATCACAGTTTTCCTCACAAGAGCCCTACCTGGAAGTCGTCACCTGGAGTGTCCAGCAGCAGCAGGACAGATGAGCAGCGTGTGGTGTCTTCACCCACAGAGGGCCGAGGCAGGGAAAGCAGCTGCGTGGAGGGTCTCCCTGACAGCCTCTCAGCACGTGGAGCAGGTTTGGAAAGGTGCCTGTTCCCTGGTTCCACTTGTGCACCATCTCAAAAATGGACTAGCCACCGGAGGAGGAGAGCCCAAAAGAGTGGCTGCCCTGGGGACAGAGGTGGTTAGGAAGGACAGTGGAGGGACTTAATGCAGGGATGATTTGTTCTGTTTTGATTGGACGTGTATTACAAGAGTTACCCATTGTCAAAATAAGGCAACTTTAAAATAAGGCAACTTTTATGTTTCAGATTTGTATACTTGAGGTGTTAATTTTACCTAAATGAAAAATATGGACGTCTAGTTAGTAGTTTTGCTCTTTGCCTTAGTTGGCTTAGGCACTCTGAATCTGCCTCTGTGTAATTCTGAGGCTCAAGAAAATATGTAAATATATTGAGGCTATTTATTGATAGCCAGATTTTTCAACTGTCAGGTGAGGCAATTACAAATGTGGAAGTGAGAAATTCTAGAATATACATGTGGTGGCTGACGGATTCAGAGTGACCGGATTGAGGTCATGGTTTATAGTTTCTGTATATGTATATCTAAATAGACAAATGAGTATAGAGTCACATATACATGTTTATATATACCTATGTGTGCATTTATACGTATAGTTATATGATGCCCCTTGATATATATGTAACATTTATGTAAGTGAATCTCAGAAGTAGACAGTAGTGAGCAGATACCAGATACAGCTCTTGGAGTTTAAATTCCTTTCCCCACTAAAAGAAACTGGAACTTCTTGAGATTTAGAAATCGTTGATTGAAGGGCTAGCAGAGTAGGAGATGAGAAAGGAATGCTGAAGGAACCACGAGGACATTTCAGAGGATTTGGGAGCTATCTTTGGGCGGTTCCTGCTGGCCAAATCTGGGACAATTGGAGCATCAAATTAAATGATGACGTTAATAGATTATGTGCTGCTGAATAAAATAAGAATCTGTGAGTTCATATTCATATGAATGAATCACTGAGAAAAATGGAAGGCTCCTCTTCCCAATGGAATGCCAAGTAATAAATAGAGAGATGGAATTCTAACTTCATCAATTGATTGTTTTGTTGGGAAGGCCTCAATCTAACTTTGAAAAATATCAAGGTCTATATTTTCTTCAAAAGTATCAAGAAACACAAAGAAAGGGCAAGAGTCTGTTCCACGTTGACAGACACCAAGGAGACTTAACAACTAAATTCCACTGTGGTCTGGGATTTGAACCTAGGCCAGGCAAGGGGAAGAACTATAAAGGAAGCTATTGAGACAGTGGATCAAATGTGAATGGATTTTTAAATTTGCTAATACTGTGGAAGCAGTGTTAATTTCCTATCATGATAACTTTATTGCAACTCCCTAAGAGAATGTTTTTTTGCTTAGGAAATTCACTGAAGTATTTGAGAGCACAGGAGCACACAGATTTGCTCTTAAATATTAAGAAAAGGTATTCATTACTGTTTTGGGGTCTGTGTATTCATAGAGATGATAAGTTCATTGATAGGCTGTGCAGAGAGAACGATGAAGCCAGGAAGATCTGTGGGCGATGTAAACTGTTGGTGGAGCCAGGCATCGTGGTCACTCTGCTGTCACAGCGTATCATAGACCAGGTGGCTCAGCAGCAGCAGACTGCGTTTCCCAGGTTTCTGGAGACTGCGAGTCCAAGGCTGCAGTGCTGGGAGATCCAGTGTGCACTGAGACCACCCCCTGGCTCCTGTGCCTCTGTCTTTCTGCCATGTTGTCAGGCAGCGGAAAGGGCGAGCAAGCTCTTTGGAGTCTTTTATGAGGACACTGCTTCCCTTTGTGAGGATTCCGTCCTCTTGGCCTAATTACCCTCCCAAGTGCCCCACATCCTGATACCATCTTTTTGGAATTTAGGATTTCAACATAGCAATGTGGGGAGGGAGGGGACACAAGTATTTAGTTTACAGCACTGGGTAAAATGTATACAGACATTTCTTATACTATTCTTACAGTATTCTATAAGATTGAAATTATGTCAAAGTAGAAAAAAATATTTAAAAACAAATCTAAAGATCATTGCAAAGATCTTTGTCAACTCTTCAGGTTTATCTGAGAAGTAAAGTTCCTTTTTATGCTGTCAATCTTTGTTCAGTTTAACATTTGTGTCATTATTTTTTTCTGAGTATATTATTGCCCTTCAGGAACTGTTGGTGCCTGGGGCTAACAGGGATCATTTGACTCTTGAATTGCCTCTAAATTCTTCTAAGTGGTCTTTTAATCTTGTTTAAACACCTAATTTACTTTAACAAATCTAGGAACACTTATTCTCCTGGCTAGAACACCTGTTAGTTTCTTTCTGAACAAAGGATCATTAACAGTTCATTCCTTACCATTGTGTCTCTCATTACTTCTCCCTGAGCTGAGACTCTCCCCCTGGTTCCCAAACTGTGTTCCTCATGTGGTTGACTGAGGCACCATAGCAAACTCACAGGAAGGATCCAGGATTTATTAAAATTTCATGGGCAGCCATGATATCTGTCAGAACTTGTCAGACAGAACTTGACTTGGTGCACAGTTTCAGCATCAGTTGACAGAGTTTACTTTTATGGCTATAGTCCTTTCATTGCGATATATGTTTGTGAAGTTGTGTTTCCAGTTGTGGTTGTAACAACAAGCAAGTACTGCATGAGATCAGGGTGAAAATGTTTTTGTCCAGTGTGATCTAAGGTTTGGGAAATGGTGCAGTACCTACCATACTTCCCTTTGAATTGTATCTCATCTTGAATTACGAATGTCACAGTTATATCCAGTATAAACTTTATATAGGTTTTGAGAATAAGGACAGTGAAAGAACTTTTTGAAGGTAAAAATGCTATCCAAATACAAGCTCTTAACAGCTTTATCAGTATCATATTGCAATTAGTCAAGACACAGAATTGAAAGTTTATTTAGTTCAGTTGACTTTCTTAGTAAGCTGTATCATATGGTTTCCGTAAGAACATCTTAGAAGTGTGTGATTGACATTCGTCTTTGTTTCCTCTGCCTTCCCTTTCATAACACTACTGATGAGTAGCAAAATGTCCATAAGGCTAATGGCAACCAGTAATTATGCATGTTATTGCTCATTTGCATGTAATTTTACATTTTACAGTATATTATGGTTTCAATGATTTCATTTACTAGCCTTTTGATATTGAGAATTAATATTTTATCAAATAGAATAATAATCTTAATAAAACATTTTACATTATAATAATTATACTATTGTAATCAGTAACCAAATCAAACAGGAAGTGTTAACATGTTATATCAGGTTAAGTATTAGAATTTGAAGCTTAATATAAACAAAAATTAAAATCCAGGTCAGAGATTATCATAGAAAGAGTGTACTGAAAAGTATTTTGAAGACAATGTAATTCTCCTACTCTGTATGCTCTCTCTTCATATTGTTGATTGTTTCCTTTGCTGAGAAAAAGCTTTTTCATTTGAATCTATCCCATTTATTGATTCCTGCTTTTATTTCTTATACTTTTGGAGTCTTATTAAGGAAGTCTGGTTCTTAGCCAACATAATGAAGATTTGGGTTTACGTTTTCTTCTATTTGGTGCAGGATCTCTGATCTAATTCCTAGGTCCTTGATCCTTTTCAAGTTGAGTTTTGTATAGGGTAAGAGATAGGGGTTTAATTTCATTTTGCTGCATATGGATTTCCAGTTTTCCCAGCACCATTTGTTGAAGAGGCTATCTTCTCTCCATTGTATGTTTTTGGCTCCTTTGTCTAGTATGAGGTAACTATTTATGTGGGTTTGTCTCTGTGTCTTCTATTCTGTTCCACTGGTCTACCTGTCTATTTTGGTGCCAGTACCATGCTGTTTTTCTTACTTTTGCTCTATAGTAGAGTTTAAGGTCTGATATTGTGATACATTCTGCCTTACTCTTCCTGCTCAGGATTTCTTTGGCTATTTTGGGTCTCTTATTCTTCCAAATGAATTTCATGATTGCCCTCTCTATTTCTACGAATTCTTTACCACACACACTACAGATAGAGGATGAATCTCCACAATTTATAAAGAACTCAAAAAACTTTACATCAAGAATACAAATAACCCAATCAATAAATGGGCTAAGGAACTAAACAGATACTTCACAGAAGAAGATTTTCATGCAATCAACAGATATATGAAAACATGTTCAACATCTCTACTAATAAGAGAAATGCAAATCAGAATTACTCTAAGATTTCATCTCACCCCAATTAGAATGGCTGTTATCAAGAATATAAGCAACAATAGGTGCTGGTGAGGATGTGGGGGAAAAGGTACCCTCATGCATTGCTGGTGGGAGTGCAAATTGGTGTTGCTACTCTGGAAAGCAGTATGGAGATTCTTTAGAAAACTTGGAATGGAACCATTTGACCGAACTATCCCACTTCCCGGTGTATACCCAAAGGACTTAAAATCAGATACTACAGTGACACAGCCACATCAATATTTATAGCAGCTTAATTTACAATAGCTAGATTGTGGAATCAACCTAGATGCCCTTCAACAGATGAATAGATAAAGAAACTGTGGGATATATTTATACAATGAAATATTATTCAGCCATAAAGAAGAATAAAATTATGGCATTTTCAGGTAAATGGATGGAGTTGGAGAATGTCATGCTAAGTGAGATAAGCCAATCCCCAAAATCCAAAGGCCGAATGTTTTCTCTGGTAAATGGATGATGATATGTAACAGGGGAGGAGGGAGTTAAAGGAAAAACTGAGGAAAGATGGATTATGTACAGAGAAAAAAAGGAGTGGGGATGGGGCGGAGGGAAGGAAAGAATAATGGAATGAGAGAAATATCTTTACCCTGTATGCATATATGATTACACAAACGGTGTGACTCCATGTACAACCAGAGAAATGAAAAGTTGTATCCATTTGTGTACAATGAATAAAAAAGGAAGGCAATGTAATTCATCCTTCTTTTTCTACAAATGAGAAAACATAAAGCCCAGAGATATGAAATGAAATCTCATGATAAATTGTCTCTGTCCAAAAATGTCTTGTTGTTCTCATTTGTTTGTGACAACCTATTTCCAGTCCAAAAGAGAGAACAGCTGGTTATTGATCTTAGCACTGCTAACAGGATATTACTGAAGAGCTTATTCTCGGAATCCTCTGGTCAGACTTTGGAGACAGAGTCAACCTGTATGTCCCTTGTAGAAGGACCCTGCTGCTGAATGATTAATAGCTCCCTTTCCTGACAAGCACATCAAGGCACTGAGACAGTATATTTGTTCTTGTAGAGGAAAAGTTGGGGATAGACTTTTAGCTGTGAAGGCTTTTGCATGGCTGGGCCTGGAGGTTCAAGGTCTGGCATTATGACTGTCTCTGTCCCTTGCTCAGCTTTCCTTTGAGTTAGCTTCATCCTTAGATAAGCTCTTTCCCAGGACTTTGGGGGAAAATACTGAGCTAGTAGTTCTGGTTAGTGGTAAGAAGAAAGGTGATGTTAGAGCAGAATATTTTATCTGGTACTCTTCAAAACTTGAAATGGCTCAAATAGGATCTTGTTTTTGGATGTCAGAGGAAGCAGCATGAGCTTTTGAGACCCCACACAGTGCTGGATAGAGGCATCAGAATTCCAAGTGTTCCTGATCTGGGTGTAGATTCTGCCATGGCATGGGTACCTCTGTAAGCCCAGGACCTGAAAAAAGTCTAGAGCTAGAAAATTAACAGAAAGTTATGGATGACTGATAGCAAGATAAAATTTTAGCAATAAAAACAATCACAAATCCGGGACCAGTAATTTACCATGATAGTGTGCATCAAAGCCGGCAGCACCCCCAAGGCTAAGTGAGGGGCAGTCAGAGCAAATGTGGGAGCAGAGCACACCTGCCTGAGAGACCTGGGCTTAGGGAAGCAAGGAGCGGCGCCCACAGGGGAGAGCCATGGCATGGTCAGCGAGTTCTAAAGTTGGTCATGAAGCTTTGGAGTTACTGGTAGGTTCTGTTTTGCTGCTCTTTGGTCATATTCTTTTATTTATTTCTGTTGTTATCTCTACTTAGGACGCTCTTATCCCCAAGTTCTACAGATCTCACTTCTTCACTCTTTTCCTATGTAAGATTCTTCATTGTGGGGATTCTGCCAGTTACCAAGTAAATTTATTCCAGGTGTGCATTCCAAAACTGTGGTTACCACAGGGTGGTGAGAAACCACTGGAGCTCAGTTTTGAGATGCATGTAAGTTAAAAGTCCATTGATTCTCCAGTCTCCATAAGCCCCTCTGACTGGTATTCCACAGAGGCATTTGGGTCTCTTAGAATTAGTGTCAGCATCGAGCCAGTGTCCTGTGACTCCCCCATCCCCACTGACAGTTTACCCAGGCAGATGTTTGCAGGCCTCTTTGGGAAAGGTAGGAGGAAGATCTGTTTTGTACATTTGGCTGTGTATCAAGATTCTTCTTCAAATAGACCTTTTTTTGTGGGGGAGGGTGATACCAGGAATTAAACTCAGGAGCCCTTGACCACTGAGCCACATCCCCCAGCCCTATTTTGTATTTTATTTAAAGACAGGGTCTCACTGAGTTGCTTAGCGCCTAGGTTTTGCTGAGGCTGGCTTTGAACTTGCAATCCTCTTGTCTTAGCCTTCCTCGCATTTCCTCCCGAGCCTCTGGAATTACAGGTGTGCACCACTGCACCCGGCTTCAGGTAGACCCTTCTTGATTCAAGTTTTCCAGCCTATGAATTGACTCAGTTCTGGGACTTCATTGAGGTATTCTGACTTTCTATTGTGCTCATCAAGTTAGATCTTCCTTCACTTAAACTAAAATTTTTCTTGGTTGACAAAGGAAAAACCAAAAACAAACCAAACTTTGGTAGGGTGCCCTGTTGAGTTTCAGGAACACCAGGATCAAGTAGCCAATACTAAAGATCTCTCCTGGTCAAACCTTTTGATTACAAGTTTGGTTCTGTCCATTATGTTAACACCATCTCACCTTGTCTCTGGACATCAAGTACTTGCCACTGAGCCTCTGCCACACCAAGAACCCATGTGGGTGTATTCAGGGAATAAGTGTGGGTGGTAGCAGTTCCCATGTTCATTCCTGGTCCCCATCATGGGACTCTACACATGTGCCAGGGCTTTGGTGAGGAGCTTCTGTAGGATGTAACTGGACAATGGTGAATAGAATGCTATTCTCATCTTGCTAAGTCTTTGACATTAGGGAATTTCTGGCATTTTAATTTCATTTAGTACAGGCCACTTTGGGGAGAGATTTCAGCTAGCCTAGTGCTTACACACTGGACTCATCATTTCCACTGTGCATCCATATAAAAATGGCTTTATTTATTTTTTGATACTCTTCCCACTAGAATGTAAGCTCCTACAGGACAGGATTTGGGTTTTATCTACTCTGTGAAGTCTCTGGTGTCTAAGAGAACGGCTATTCTACTAGATGATCAGGATGGTCACTTGTCAGATTATTGACTGATTAGTTCCTTGGTTCGCCCACTCCACAGATGTGTGTTGAGCATGGTGCTAGTAATAGCAAGTAGCAGATCTTCAGGACCAGAGGCATGCGAGTGGTCCAGGAACAGAGATGCCACGAAGGAGACCATGAGGGCAGAGGGATGAAGAGTTGAGAAAGGAAGCTTGGGAGGTAGACAGTGTGGCAGTCCATCATGGGAGGGAGTCATCTGTTACACCCCCGCAGTGGGAAGTCTTAGCCGTATTTTAAGCCAGAGGGCAACAGAATTTTATTGTTGTTTGGAGAATAGGTTTGGTAAGGCAAGCCTGACCTTAGAGAAGAAACACCAGGTGAGGGTAGTTTCTCCCTGTGGCCTGCCATTGTCCTCAGTGCCCTTGTGCAGACTGGTGCTGTGGCCTGGCTGTGGGCGGCTGCATCAACCGTGGCCACAGTGCAAACCTTTTCCTCCTGTTCTGAGCCACACAGATGGGACCAGTGCAGTACCTGTGGAGACATTTTATACGTAGCGTAATGTCTCACTGAGCAAACTTTTGTATTATTTTTACTAATCAAGTTGCGGTTATTTATGAAAATTCAGAAATGAAGTTATAACTTGTGATATTTGATATTTTAATATAAATAAGTAATTTATAGGTAATTCTAAATAAGTCTTAGCAATTTTAATATATTCATTTTATATTATATGTTATAATATTTAAATCATGCTCTATTAAATCATGCTCTATTAAATCATGCTCTATGAAAGTATAACAGACAACTAGTTATTAAGTTATGTATATGTGCGTTAGTAACATATTTTATAAACTAAGGGATTTTTATTCTATATCATTTAACTATTTCCTTTTTGTTATTTTTTATTCAAAGTACCAAGATACAAATATGCAGGGAGTCGTGTATGAGCTAAACAGCTATATTGAGCAGCGGTTGGACACAGGAGGAGACAACCAGCTTCTCCTCTATGAATTGAGTAGCATAATCAAAATAGGTAAGACATATTTTATATTCCCTGGGGAAAATTTCACCAAGTATTCTGTTCTTACATTACCAAAACTGTCAGAAAATAACTAAGAGACTGATGAAATTCATTCATTTACTTTTATTGCTGGACTAAGTTTGAAGTGAAAATATTTTATTATGAAGCTAGCTGAATGAGTTAAACTTAAAAATTCCTGTATTACCTAATGTCAAATAAGTATCTACGTGATGTATAAATTAAATATACTATGACTTTAAGTACCACCAAGTTTTCTTTGGAAAGTATTGTTTTATTGAATTAAGTGACACATTTATAAAGAAACCACTAATTATTAAAGGGAATAAGCATTTTAAATTTATTTGGGTATATCCTAAGGAATTAATGATTTACCTTGGGACGAATGGGGAAGCTGTATCAGAAAACTAAGATTTTAGAAGGGTGCGCTGTTTTTAGGACCTGAGTTTTTAGGATACCCCCTATGAACTTGGAATCTTTTTTATTTGGAACTGAGACATGAGATTGGTGTTTATTGTACACCTAGTGGGTGCCAGACCCTCTCCACGCGGCCTCCATGCACCTGCCCTTGTTCTCATGCCGCCTCACCAGGGGTTTCTGTTCTGTTCCCGTTCTCCTAATGAAGAAGCCATGTTTTTCCCAAAGACACACAGATAGAAAGGAGTTAAGTATGGGTTCAACTGGGCAACCCCTGGAAGACAGGCTAGTCCTTGCTGTGGCAATGGCTTCAGATGAGGCTGAGCGATTTTATACCAGTCATGTTCGTGTCAGTGGCTATGTAGCTCTGTACACCCCTCCCTTTTGGTTGATACTTATTTCAGTAATTCAGTGATATGAGTATCACCTTTGGTATTTAGAATACTTTAAAAATTAAATACAATTCTTGAATTTAAAAAATGTTCTGCAGTAATTCTGAATATTTCAAGTTTGACAAATACATCCTTGCATGGCATATTCCCTGCTGTATGCATTTGAAAATGTCACATCAGTTTGCAGTCACTGATGAGGAATATGCAGGGATACCCTGTCATTGAGTGAAGCCACGTATGGCTTTGTCCCTTCCCTGCATGACACTAGTCATGCTAACAGATCATTTTAACAGGCTCACGTCTGAGTCTCACTGTAGAGAATTCATACATGTTATATTCTTTCACTGAGATTAGTTTCTTCCTTTTTTATTACTTTGGCAGCCACAAAAGCTGATGGATTTGCACTGTATTTCCTTGGAGAGTGCAATAATGTAAGTATCTACATTTAGATTCTGGTGCTCTAGATTATATCATAAGCTCTTTATTAAAAAACTGTTATATTACAAACAACAGATATGTCATAATCAAGTACTAAAAGCAATTGTATTTTAATCCCTGATGTGATTATTATCAGTCAAGAATGGCATGGCAATAGTTGTCATAAAATCTTGCAATTAATCATTTTACTTTTGTGTTAATTTTTGCCTTGTGTCCTATATCATGCATGACCTGTCTAGATTTTGTGTTTTATACAAAAGTCATTCCAACATTGTGGGTTGTCATGCCAAACAGGAGAGCCTGTGCCCTTTGTATTCATGATCCACAGTAAAATAAAATGGGAACAGAGTTTGACATGGTCTGTGTGACGTCTAAGGGTTGGAGAGACAGTTCTATAAGAGCCCTAGGGTGGACTAGTGACCTGGGTCCCTGAGCCGCTGGCTCTGTGCTTCAGGGCATTCAGCCCTTGAGGCGTCTCAGCTGTGGCTGTTCCTGAATCTCTGATCTCCTTACTGTCAAATGCAGCTCACACGGCACTTTCAAAAGCATTTCAAGATGTTTAGCAACTGGTATTTGGTTTTTGTTACAGACTTATAATCAGGTACTTAACATTTTAGCATAATCTTAGTCAGCAGCACTTTTGTTCATAGCTTAAGATTCACTTATAAATTTATTGGACATTTTAATATATGCCATTGACATGTAACATGTTTATACAAATAGAGAGTGTTCTGAGATGTAATGCTACTATTGAATAATACAATAATACAAAGAGTGAAAGTAACTGTATAAAAGTATGGGCTGCAAATGGGCTTAGCAAAGAAATTGAAGAAGAAAAAATAAAATAAAGTCAGTGATAAATTTTTAGTGTAATTTTTGAACATGCATGGGGTCCACAAGGGGCACTGCTGGCCAGTACCTGAGTCGTAATAATTCATGTCTGGGCAGGCGGCAAAGCATGTTTTCCATGTTGCAGAATAAAGCCTTGCTTCCCAATGTCAAAAAAAAAAAAGAGAAGGAAAAGTTTGGGCTGATTGAATTAACTCAGCTCTTCATCCCACAGCCCTTGTCTCCCCCTGGTCTTACAATAGCTTCCTGCAGCTTTACCCTGCAGGAGTCAAATCTCCTTCAGGGCAAGGACCTCTGCTAGCCAGTGTAGGCATCCCGGGCACCTCTCCAGGAGCCTTTCACAGAAGCAGCTGGACAAGAACATTCATTAAATTGTTACTCAGATTTACTACCACTTCCAAGCACTTTATCCTGTATTTTAGACGGTGGTAATATTTTAAAGTGGCTAAGCTGCAAAAGTAACAAATGGATATTACTTTTTCCTGTTTAAATTTTTTTTCAAAAATTTTGGGTTTTTAATTTGTCTTTTCAATTCAAATTAAATTTATTTTAACGAGTGCATAAAGACATAAAACTATAGATATTAATGAGGTACCATGTGATGTTTCAATACATGTATACATTGTGTACTATTTAAATCAAGTTAAATATATATTGTCTTCCTCAAACCATTATCACCCCTTTATGGTGAAGACATTCAAAACGCTTTCTTTTGGCTTTTGGAGTACTGTTGTTCTCTGCAGGCACCCACTGCATCTTACTCCTGTCCAACTTAATACCCAACGATCAGCCTCTCCCTGCATTGCTCCCCACTCTGATAACCACTGTTAGCTGCTCTCCTCTTCTAGGAGGTCAGCTCTTTGAGAGTCCTTGTACAAGTGAGACCATACAGACGTTGTCTTTCTATGCCTGGCTTACTTAAGAATTCCTCTTAGAAAATTCTACAATTTTCTATTATTATATAATTGTCTTACTGAGCCCAGTGCAATTACAGGCCTTCATGTCTTAATACTCCTTCTGAGATGACCTGCAGGGCTGCCTTGAACTCGTCAGGTTTTCTCTCTGCTGAATCTGGATCTTGAACTCCGAGACCCTACCTGTTCACCTCCCAGAGCTGATGAGAACCCTGAAAGTGAGCCTGCTGTTGCGGGGTCATCCTTCCTAGATCAGATCCCTCAGAGGGGTCTGCTGTGAGGGGGTCTCCCCCTTTCCATCTGTCTAAGGATAACTTTATTTCTTGCACTTTCTTGAGAGATGCTTTTGGTAAAGAGTTCAGGTGGATGGATTGGATCTTTGAAACTGGCTCTCATAAAGCTTGTTTGTTTTGATTAGTTTCACTTCTTCATCATAACTTTTTTATTCCCTTGATATATTTTCAAGCTTTCCTCTGCTTCTTGAAATTTTATTTTTTGAAGTATATTAATTGAATCTCTGTCATATTTCTTCTGAGTTACAGTTTCTTGCTTTCATATTTCTTCCTTCTAGCATGAAAGGTTTCTTATTTGCTCATGTGTTTCATGGTCTCTCTCTGACCCTCTCTCCTTCCTCCCTTCCTCCCTCCCTCCTCCCTCCACCCTCCCTCCTCCCTCCTCTGGCCCCTCCTCTCTCACTGTGAATCATGTTCTCCTTGGGCTTTTAAAGTGGGTATTCTTGACACTTGCTCTGCAGTTCCTCCCCTGCTCTGTTCCCAGTGATAGATACCCATTTGTTTCTACTGGTCACTGAAGATACCATCCAAAACCATTTTAAATTGAATGATCTGGTTGAAGATTTTTTTTTTCATATTAAAAAGTGAGATGTCTTTAAGTCTCAAATCAACAGGATGCATAATTATAATTTCTCTGAGGACATTTTTTGTTTTCCTTCTAGTACTGATTTTAAGATTGTCTTGCTGCCTTGTATTGCTTTGCAGGGTAAGCGTGGGTTCATCCTTTAGCTGAAGCTGAGGGGATGCCTTTTTCCTTTCCTGGTCTTATGCTGAGGTTTCCTCCCAGGAGCCTTCCTGCATAGGAAGGTCCCAGTTTCTCTCTTGTCTCCGCCCACCATGGAGTACTCTGGGGGGATCACTGTACATCTATGCTGTGGTCCACATTCTCAAGAAAACGCCAGCCTCAAGGCTTGGTTAGAATTCTGTGGATTCCTTTCCTACGTCTCAGGCCAAGGATACTGTAAAGTATTTGTAAAATGCATTTATCTAGCCTCTAAGTAGTTTTAAAATTTGTGTTTTTTTTCCAAGAGTGTCATTCAAATTATTTAATCCATATTGCTTGGAATAGAAGGTGATATACTTCCAAAGTGCAGGTGAACCATATTAAATAAATATATAGACTTCTTTTTCTGCACAGGTGAACTGATAAGTATATTTTTTACACTTTTATTTGTACATGAAAGGCAACATTAAAGATCATTGTCATTCTTTTAAAAATGTCCTCTGGATTTTAAATTACCACTAGAAAATCTGTCCTGAATTTCAAAACAAAAATTTTAGGTTTGTGACAAAATTATAATAAACCTAATAGGTTGAGATGACAATTTTTGTCTGTGTTAAGAAATGCCAGTGGTTAAGAACAAGACGTGAAAAATTGTAAAATTCTTGCATTTATAAGAGTTTTAATTTCATTTTTTCATAAATGAATCAAATAATTTTAAAATTGATATAATAAAATATGATTCAATAAATATTTAAATAGGTCAGAATTCCACCAATAGAATGAAAAAGGGCACATCAGTTATCAGAGAGGAAAAATGTAAGTAAACAAAGTTAAGAAGTTCAGAAAACAAACTAGATCATAAAAAGTACTAAAAACATTTGTGATTGTGCAAATTGTTATATAATCACAACAAAATCAGAAGTGAGCTAGATCCAGCTGTTGAAAAGAAACTATAAAATCTAAAATCCAAAACCTCTTAGATCAAACACAAAACAACCTGGGCACAGTGGTGCATGCCTGTAATCCCAGCAGCGTGGGAGGCTGAGTCAGGAGGATCTCAAGTTCAAAGCCAGCCTCAGCAATTTAGTGAGGCCCTAAGCAACTCAGCAAGACCCTGTCTCAGAATGAAAAATAAAAAGGTGGGGATGTGGCTCAGTGGTGAAGGGCCCCCGGTTTAATCCCTAGTACCCAAAGAAAACAAAACTGTCTCCTTTTACAGGAAAACACAGGTACAAGAAAAACAGCTGCCCTGAGATCAGTGATAATATTAAACTCAAGCATTAACTTAGAGAAGCAGATCTCTTCAATGTGTGAAAGGTAGCACACAGTGAAGGTAGCGCTGCAATGAACTTTGTGCACTATGTATTTTATGGATTAAAATTTATGAAGCAGAACAATCCAAGAAAACAAACCAAGAAAAATGAATGGAAATACAATAGTATTTTTAGTTTTTGACAGATAATAAAAAGATTAGAGGAGATTAGTAATATCATCACTTAGGTTTACCCAGATAATATATATGGTAAATAGTATGTTATTTTAGAATTTGCCCACTTGGTCTTTTCTCAACTTGCCCCTAACTCTGATGCATTTATTCCATTTAAGAGTTCTTAGGATTTTCACAGTGGCTAAAAACAAAGGAAATAAAATCTTGGAAATTAAATATACTAAGAAACTCCTTGTACAAAGAAAACTACCAAATATATTTAAATGAATATTTACAGAGTAATATTTAATAAAATTGTAGTATTACTAAATCTCTGAACAAGTTGTTCACAAATGGAAAATGTATGTCTACCTAAATGTTAAAACATTTTATAAGTATTTTTGAAGCATTAATAAATAAGAGAACAAAAATAGGTTGATTGATTATGTCAGTGCATTTTGGGGGGCTCCCACAAGGCAGGCACTGTTCCGGGCACTTAAAAATCTCTGCCCTCTTGGGGTTTATGCATTTAACCCTTGAAGAGAGAAAAAAGAAAAATGTGTAAGCTAGGAAATCTTAGGCAGTACAGATGAACTATAGACTAAAAGAGAGAAAGCATAATTATATATGTTTATCAAAAAGTGAAACAATAGATATAGTGAGAATGATTAATATTTAGGGGATATTTGTGCCAATAAATATAAAAATATAATGACAGTTTTTAGGGAACATATAAATTATACTATCTAATACAGATGACAGTGGATACGTATCCTTCATAGTCCAGTGCTGGAGGAACAGTGGAAAAAAGTATTAAAGCATTACCTTCTAAACCAGCAGGACATTTATTAGACAGACTGGGTTGAGCAGCAGCTGTGGTGCAGCATCGGGCCCGCCAGGGAGATTGGTGATGCAGACTGTCAGTTCCCGCCTGCTGTAGGCAGCCCTTTGCAGTGCCCATGCACACCACACCATTCCAGAACCTGAACGAGGAAGGGTTACTTCCCAGCAGGTAGCTTAACTTTGAACCACTTTTGTTCTGGAGTTGGAAATATATTCACCACTTAATAATAATTGTGAGCCTGACAGATTTCTAGACTTTATAAACGTTCATATTCTTTATTGCTTCAGTGTTATATCATTGATGCTGTTCATTCAACAAATCATTTTAAACAACTGCTAAATACCAAAAAACTGTGCTAAACTGCTGAGTATACAAAGATAAATAAAAACTCAGTGCAGGAGAGAAAGAAAACAGCAGTTGCCCAATACATGGTCCTGCATGCTGACAGTGAGCAGGGCACGGTGGGTGCCCTGGGATTTTGAATTTGAAGGGGTTGCATCATGTAAGAATAGATTGGATGATGAGCTAATATCTGAGTGGGTATTTGAACCTGTCACGTAGTAGAAGAGAAGGGGGCAAAAGAAATTATTTGAGAAATCTGCAGGTATTCAAGGAAACAATACTATTTTGTGTCTGGGCACATAGCTGAGATGTGTTTTGGACAAAAACAATTTTCTGTGATTAAATTTTTGCTTCAGTTTTAATGTTTTCATTCATTTATACTGAGTCACACATTCCGACATATATTCCACATGATACATAGCATGCTCTATATTATCAGTATTCTTTCTCTTGAGTTATACATGAGTTGCTTATAAAAGCTATAACTTTTATGAACTCTGGTTATACTTAAAATTTTCAGCTTGAAAGATCACTGAAAGGCTTTCCTATTTTGATTATTTTTTAAATAACCTCTCCATAATTTATAGGGTTTATTATTTAGCATAGTTTAGCAATTATTTCTTATTTTTCAAAAATTTGTGAACATGAACAATTAAATGCCTGTAAAACCCTAGATTCATAGAATGTTAAGCTAAAAGAGACACTTGAAAATAATCAGATCTTTTCATTTTACTAATGAGTTAACAAAGGTATCTAGTGTGGTTTAGTGACTGTTCAGGTTTGTGTAGCTCCCAGTCAAAACCTAGTCAAACCCGAGTCAAAACCTCCAGAAAAAAGTCTTTTCTGGAATCATATTGCAGAGGCTCCATTCCAAAGTTTTTATGCTTTTCACAAAGACAGGATGTGCTCTTTCTACCCTAATACACTACTTCTTCTAAGTACATAAACTTTTCCCCTTTCGTATTACTTTATTATTACCCCCAGACTGGGAAGAATACATTTCAATTAGTTTTGCTACTTGGGGTACCAATTAGAAAAAAATGGGAGAGCAGAGGAATCCAAGTTTTATCTGTAACAACCTTAAAAAGTTACCTGAAAATATTGCATTCTCTGTATTTAGAGCTGGTAGCCTATAGTAATTGTGGATTTTTTTCAACTATATAATAAACTATAGAGGGTCTGTTTTTAAGAACTGTGCACAGTTAGCTGTCCTGTGTCAAGTCCAGAGAGAGAGGGGGAGGAGTTGCTCACAGTCATCTGTGTAGAATCTACATTTGTTTACTATCCAGTGCCATCTAGTGTCATGTAGGGAAAATAACAGTAACTGAAAGTTGTGGGGAGTAGAACTCAACAGTGAAGTTAAGTTTTGTGAATCAAGTGATCTTTGAATTGTATATGGAAAGAAGGATGCCAGCATGTGTTTATCAGGTGAAACATCAGATTTTCCCACTTCATTTACAAATGGATCTTATAGATAATAGGACATTATGAACTTATATACGTGAGAGTATTACTATGTTACAAAATGTTGTTTGGTGATGTTCTCATTCATTCTCCTATGAAAATAATGAGTATAACACTTTTTGTTATATTTTTGATCTGAATATCCCAGTCAAATCCTTAGGTCAAAAATTATATTGATTGATTTTGAAAATTAAGCTCCCCATTTCCTTTGTAAATTTCTTCAGAATTTATTTACAGTCATTTATTAATGCACTAATGCAGACTCTTCAATGAAAAATGCAAAATATATATTTTATAAAATAAATTATGATTATTTTGAAATATTAGGAACTAAGCTGAGATTTGCCTTGCCAAGTCACAAAATGTACTTTAAACTTACAGTAACTTAAACAACGGGTTATGCAAATAAATGTAGTGATAGAGAATTGAGAGTTAAAAACCAGACCCCCGTGTATGTGAGGATTCAGTGTATGTTGAATGTAGCAGTTCATCAGTGGCTTTCCATTGGACTATTTCTGTGAAATAAATAGAGGTAGATTTAATCAACTTTTCCCCAACCCTGAATGTGTGTAATAGTCAGCCCTGATTTAGAGGTTCATTATTAATGTTTTGTATCTGCAATAAGAAGTATCCATAATTTCTTTCAACTACAAAAACCGTAAAGGTTGTGTTGTGCCAAACATGTAATTCTTACAAGTGAATGGTCCTCAATCAGAAATAAAAGGAGATTTTGAACAGGTGAAGTGTATTGAAGGAAGAAAAGTAAAAAGAGTAGGGAGCACTAATACAGAAGAGGAAGTGTGTAGGTATGGAAGCATGTCAGGGAGAGGTGTGTGTTGCTAGGTCACCCCTCATTTTTCCTTCTACCCGAGTTTTTGGCATTTAAATTGCAATGTTTTCAATATTCTGTTAGCAGTATCTCTCAGATGTTCATTGGAAACATTTCTGTTTTATAAACATATGAACAGAACAGAAAATATGACTCATTAGCAAAACAAGTATATAGTTTCCACTGCTAAGAATTATTTACTTTTTGATATTTTGTTATCTGCATGGAGATGTTTTTTAGATTATAGGAAATAATTGAAAGATTTCTAAACCTTTTATCTCCTGCTCGCCTACTCATCTATGAAATAACCTCCCACCCACAGGACAGTGTTGGTGCCTTTGTTCTTGTGACCATACAGGAACCCTACGTAGAGGTAGAAAGTGTACTATAGTATTAAATAAATGTTCATTTAATAATTTAGGAAAGTATAGTATATTCTACCATTATTGAATTATATAGCTGAGTACAATTTGAATATATAATTAAATTTGAACTTAAAGACTGAAGACTGAGTCATCCAAAAAAGATGTGTGTTACATGTCTTCAAACAGAGCCAACACTGTGATGGAAGGAACAAACAGTAAAACCCAAAGCTACTGTAGGAAGTTGCAGCAGATTGTGTTTTCCATTATTGTTCATAGGACATTCTTCTGGAAGAGTTATCTGAACCCTTCAGTTCAATTTAAGTTCATTTCCTGCAGTTCTGTCTTTGGTAGAGAAATGGAATAGTCGCTCAGCATCCTTCTTATAACTAATTTTCTCACAGTTTGAGAAAATAATTGGCAATTTGGATTTTTCTTCAGGCTAAATATATCATAGCCTTGTAGTTTTATTTCTTCAGCCATCTCTTCTTCCTGTTCCCGAATAATTTTTTTGTCCTCCTCTCACTTGTAAAAAAGGATGACACTTGACTTGCATCTGGCCTGTGACAGCTATGTCACACGTATATTGGTACATAATGGATTTACAGTAACTTTCAAAACAGTGGCACTCATTACTAGGCTTTAAGAAATGAATAAGGTAGAGCAGTATCATCTCTTGAGATTTTTGATCTCTAAGTGTATACCTTGTATTTAAACATGTAAAGTTTAATCTTGTTTTGAAGAACCATTTAAACATTTTTTTCATATGCATTGTAGTTAACAGAAAATGGTCTTTAAGTGCAGTCCTAACATACTTGGGAATACTTGGGAATATACACATTTTGAATTTAGCCGCTGGTCCTTTATAATGGTGATATATTTAAAGCTGCCCGGGTTAATCCTAAACTCTGCTTTCCCGCTCCCTACTGATCTACACAAGGAGCTCAGCTTCATAGGGTTCATTCTCATGTGATTGTAAGATGCTCAAAGAAAGAATTTTTTAATATTACAGAGTTTGAAAATGACTTCTCTGATAAGCTATTAAGTGCATTTGGCTCAGGGTCTCACCCTTGGAACTACCTCAGCTGTGGCAAGCAGTAGTAGGAGTGTGTTTAGGCTAAGAGGATCCTCTGACCCTTCTTCTTCCTAGTCTTTAACCATTAAGTTACAGCAGTTCAACCAAGAGGAGAGTAAGAAGGTGTAGGGGGAGTTTACCTGGAGTGAGTAGGTAACCCTGAGGCAATCACACCAAAACACTGCCTACAAACCCTAGATGATTAGATGATTGGTTTTGATTGTCAGTTTTTCCTTAGTAGAAAATAATTTAAAAATGTGATTGGATTTTGTCAAAATAACTGATCCTTATTACTTGAAAATGGGTTTATTTTTTTAAAAATCGCTCTCCACTCAGTCATTTGGAAAGATCACCAAGATTGGTTTTTCAGAGAAGGGCAAATTTTTCATTGAGAATGTTCTGAATCTACAATTTTATGGGATAGTGAATAATAATTTTATGAATAATAATTTTATGGGATAGTTTAAGCATTGTGAATAATTGAGTCTTAAAAGAAATCTGAGAAATGTTTTTAATGATAGTGAAAAATGTAGCCAGATCCCTTGCTGCTGGCACTATCTTCAGGTGTACCTGTCAGATCTCAAGGGAGTTGTACCCATTGTGGGTTTTATGGTATGGTAGAACCTTGAGCCCAATGGCAGATACACCTTTGTCTCATTTTTCACATTTCAGGTATCAAAATAGAGGCAATTATACAAGTTTTTTTGTGCCTGCATGTCCTTTAAGTCCTATCTCAAACCTGTGTGCTGTGTGGATTAGTCACAGGAGTGACAGTTCCACCCATGTGCTTCGGCTGTCATGTCTGCTTCATGGGTCACAGACTTTGCATGACTTCTAAGGAATGCCAAGGGGTCTTTTCATATTGTGCAAAGGTTCAGAAGAGCCTATGAAACGTGTTCTTTTCTTCCTAGAGTCTCTGCGTGTTCACTCCACCTGGGATAAAGGAAGGAAAGCCCCGACTCATCCCTGCGGGGCCCATCACCCAGGGCACCACCATCTCTGCTTACGTGGCCAAGTCCAGGAAAACACTGCTTGTGGAGGACATCCTTGGGGTAAAGGGCTTTTCACTCTTTGTGACATTTTTTGTCTGAAAGATTCAATTAAGTAAGATGTATAATTTGAGCCATTTCATTACAAAAACTAAAGCAAAGTTAAATTCATATGTAAATTAACTTTTATAATCAGAAAATCAAATCTTTTTCTTTGAGTGTGTGTGCATGCATGTGCGCATGCGTGCGTGGTACTGGGGATTGAACCCACAGATGCTTCCACTGAACTACATCCCAAACCTTTTTATTTTTTATTTTAAGACAGGGTCTTGCAACTTACACTCTTACTGCCGCAGCCTTCTGAGTTGCTGGGACTACAGGCATGTGCCACTGTGCCTCCGCCAGAAAATTAATTCTTGTATACTAACTCGTAGCTAGATTTAAAAACTTTGTGCTTCCATATATGCCAAGATGATTAACCGTAAAATATATATTTATATTAATGTATTTTATTTCATGTAAATGAAATGATCAATCTTTCGTGCTTCACATCTTGCCAGGATGTACATAATGAGTTAGCTCGCTCTTTGTGATAAACTACCCCAAATTTTAGTGGCACCATATGGTAGCCACTTGCTTTTTCTCTTGAGTCACAGGATTGGCCCCTTCTGCTGATCTCGCTGTTGGCCAGCAGTTCCTTGCTGGGTGTCTCTGGTGGCCCCACCTCTCCACCGTCTCTTACTTTCCTCTGTTAAGGCTAGCCTGGTGTGTTCTTGGGACAGTAGCAGGAGTCCCAGGGAAGAATGAAAACGTGTGATTTTCCAGCCTGTGCTTATCTCAGACTGGCTGCCCTCCCACTAGCCAGGGCAGATCACAGGAGCAGGCCCAGACTTGGTGTTCAGTGGTCGTAAAAGAGAACCTGACTGTGGAGAGACATGCAAAATTGAAGCCCATAATGCAACCCATAATGCACCTTTCACAGTCCAGACATGCAGACGCAGCCTTCCACAGTCCAGACATGCACGCATGAATGCCATGTTCCTACAAGGAGTATGGACTCTAACTTGGAGTCTAGACTTGGGTTTTTATGTTGGTTTTGCCACTGTAAAACCTTGAACCAGTCAGGTAACTTGTTACTTTATAGAAAGAGAGGAGAGAGAGAAAGAGAGTGAGTGTGAGACCCAGGAAGGAGAGAGGTTAGAAGTAGATTCTATGTAGGTTCTCATTTGAAAACATTCTATTTCCAAAGATCTGTAAATTACAAGTAGAGATTCATACTATTCTTGATTCCTGAAAAGTTGTAATTCATGCCTAATAGCTTCCTACAGACAGTAGAAGTGAAGCCCATAGATCTGATGTTCTTGATATTGATTCATTCCATTTCCCTATATTTCGTTTGAGTGATTTTGCTGTGGTAGAAAATTATTAAAGTCAGAGAGCCAGTTTCCATTGCTAGGACAAATAATTGGTAATTATTAGATGATTTGAAATGCTTAATGTGGGCCTTTGAGGTTCAATGAGAATGACTGTTATTAATATACTCTTTTAAAAACTTAAAACTGAAGAAAAAAATTACATTTACTTGTCTTCATGTGGAGTTTACATTGGTGTTAATTTTTACTCACATATGCCTGTGAAGCCTTGGGACAGTTCTGGCATGAGAAGGAGATGAAAAAATGTCAGCCTTTGTCATTACTTTTATTATTATTGCTCAAAATTAACATGTCATTTATTTATTGAATTTATACAATACAAAGATAAAGAAGCATTGAAGCAGTATTGGGGTATAGGTTCCACATTGCAAAAAATAAACCTTTTAAAACAGGTTCATTGTAACTGTCATGATTTGGTTTCCCTTAGGGAGGGACTCCTTATTATCGGTTATAAATATCATGCAAATTTCATGGAAGTAAGAGCCATAATATAATGATGTTTCTTTCACTGAATTAATGCCTTTTCCCTTTTATTTTTCAGGATGAACGATTTCCAAGAGGCACTGGACTGGAATCAGGGACTCGCATCCAGTCTGTTCTCTGCTTGCCGATTGTCACTGCAATTGGGGATTTGATTGGTATTCTTGAGCTCTATCGGTACTGGGGCAAGGAAGCATTCTGCCTCAGTCATCAGGAGGTGAGCCTGAGGAAATGCCACTTAGGACTTCAGGCCACTAGCTCCTGATGGCACACTGAATATTTAAAATCACAATTTGCTTAACAGTGTGTTGATTCTGATACTAATTGTTTTAAAGACCTATTTTTTTGTCCTGCAGTTGTTTATAGTAGAGACTGATTAGATTAGAAATGTAGTCTTTTTTTCCTTGAAAAAACTTTAACAGCCTGGCATGGTGGCACATGCCTATAATCCCAACAGCTCAGGAGGTTGAGGCAGGAGGATCACCAGTTCAAAGCCAGCCTCAGCAACAGTGAGGAGCTAAGCAACTCAGTGAGACCCTGTCTCTAAATCAAATACAAAATAGGGCTGGGGATGTGGCTCAGTGGTTGTGTGCTCCTGAGTTCAGTCCCCCATACCAAAATCAAAAAACAACCCCCACAACAACAAAAAACATTTTAACAATAAAAAGTATGACATAATGTGAATCAAACAAAGTAGTAGGATGGCTTTGAAGAATTTTTTTATACTCTTGTTGTGTTTGTCTTCTTAAAAATGAGCTCTTCCTGGACTGTGCCCTGAGAAAAGTTTCTAATGTCAGATACATCAGGAGAACCCTGAGTTCTGTTCCCCATTTGTTGAATTGGAATTAGCTCATTAACACAAAACCCTACTACTGAAGTGGTGTGCCTCCCACATCCAGGATGGACCAAGCCCCGCAGTGCCTTGACCCCCATCACTGGCCTGAGAGCCATCTCTTGCTACTCCAGCTGTCCCTCTCTCCTGCACACACTCTGGACCTGGCACTGCTGGTCATAGACCCTGCTTGGAGAGTGCTGGCCCTGTCCCCCTCACAGTGCCTCCTTCGGGGCCTCCTCAGTGCCCACCACTTACCGCCTCAGGGAGGCCTGCCCTGAACCAGTGTCCAGTGTCACTTTGCTCTGCCCCACTGCGTTTTCATGGTGGCACCTGTCACTGATGCACGCCCCAGGATCCTTCCTCTCCTTTCTTGCTGTCTTCCCCAGGACACTAAAAGCCATTTTGTTGTTGGTGTTATTTACTGATCAGTCTCATAGAATAGTCCCTGGCACCCAGAGAAATTTGTTAAATGAATAAATGGTGAAAGAAGAATAGCGAGTCATTTGAGGACTTGTCAGCTAGTATATACACAGATTTTGGCTTCTTAGAAAATCACATCATTTTAAAGTGGGCCAAAGAGGCATTTTCAATAGAATTTTTGTTAAAGTGAAAAATAATCATTTTACATTAAAATGATTTGACTATAGCTCTTATCAGTTATGTTCCATTTTATCAAAAATTAAAATGGACAAGAGAGCATTAAACTCAATTAAATAGAAAAGGAAATATAAGATAAACTTTGTTAATATTTGGCATTTTGTATTTGGCAAAATGTACAAATGTTCAAGAACCTCAGAAAATTCTTCATTTTGGGATGCCTATGACTAATAAAAACGTTTTATATACATATAAACAAGCATATATGTATATGGGCATTAAATTTTTGCTTTAATTTTTAATATTTTTTAGGTTGCAACAGCAAATCTTGCCTGGGCTTCAGTAGCAATACATCAGGTGCAGGTGAGTCTTTGGGATGTTTTTATAGGGCCTTCCTAGAAGAAAACATTTATTTTCAGTGAAGGATTAGAGATTGGAGTAGAGGTTAATAAGTAACTTCATGCTTGGTTTGGGATTTTAGAATATTTTGTTATTTCTTAAAATGTTTATTTAATCCTATTCACTTATTCTATGCTTTACATATCTTGCAATTGTGTGTGTGTGTATATATATGTGTATATATATACATAAATATGTGTGTGTATATATATATACATAATTATATGTAGAAACAAATCATTTATTCGTGTGTGTATATATATATATGTACATATATATATATGTACATATATATATATACACATATGTGTGTGTGCATATTTATACATAGAAATGATAAATAATTTATGTAATAAATGGTATGTGTCCCGCTATGGCATTTCTTTCCTACTGAAAACCTAGGGATAATCTCCTAGAGAATTGCTTTTATATTTTTATTATTTTATTTTCTAAGTTATTCTGTAAAGTAAATGCTATATGAAGCATTAATTCTAACTTTAAGATTTCTAGTACTCCTGAAGATTTGGTGTACTTTCAAAGTCACATATTAACTAAAATCACAAATTTCCTGGTTGTTAGACTTTAAGGTTCAGGAACACAGCAGCAATATGGTACTTTATATTTTTGCTTTGTCTCTTTTTGTTTTAACATTTTTTTGGTTGTTTGGGTTTTCTAATTTCATTTCAGCAAACTCAGGTTGATGGGATACTATTTGATAGAATGAAAAATCGAGTTGCAAGATAATAGTATGAGTAGCTAGAACTTCTTGGATCATCAGGTATAAGTGGAATATGTGCCCAACTACAGTTTTGTACATTATAAGATAGTTTTAAAGAGCATCTTGGGTAAACTACCTGGAGTTGAATGCTGACTCTACAACTTGTTACTCCTGGATCCTAAAATTCTACACATCTTTATGCCTCACTTGCAAAGTGCAAATCCCAAACCTCTACAATTGCATAGTGATTAACAGAGATAGTAAAAATAAGACGCTTAAAACAATGTTTAGCACATTTAAGTACTCAATAAATATTAATAGTTATTGGTGTTATTACATTATAAACCCAGTGATTGTGTTATTTATAGTATTCTAGATGTGTTATTCTCTATAAGCCAAAATCATTTGTAACTAATAGCCATTGTTTTATATGGCAGGTATGCAGAGGTCTTGCAAAGCAGACTGAATTGAATGACTTTCTCCTTGATGTATCAAAGTAAGTGCTCATTTCTAGGAGTATAATACCCCTTCATGATCAGTGGTTTGAGTGCAGGTCCTCACGGTGGTAGATCACCGTCTGCTGCCTCCGGTACCTAAAGATCAGCCTTTATTGTATGAGTAACTGGAAAAAATCATTCATCATATTTTGAATTACAAAATCATATCCTCATATATGTTTATTTTGTAAGCAAAAGATAGAGCATGTATACATGATGATCTTAATTTTCAGTTTGATATTCATTTTCTAAATAGACTCTTAGAACATATTAATCTACTAAGTATTTTTTGCAAGAGAATATGGACAGCAGTAGGAGAGAAAATGATATATTGATTTTTTTTCCCTAGGAAGTCCTCTCTAGAATTTTCAAACAATGTCAGTTTAAACAAGGTTATTAATATTATTATATTTAACTTTTCTGTATATAGTGTCTCAGACACCTTTTTGAGAAAATGTTCCATTTCCCTGAATTTTGCTAGAAAAACTCCTTTGGGCTAGTAATGAAAACTATTACAGATAAATATTGATTGCATTCCATTTTCCTATTGGTTTTGCCTGCTACATGGGAGATGATCTGTATATCTGACTTCTCATGAATCACTGAAACCTGAAACATGCCCAGTACATGGTAACTTGGGGTCATGTCCTCCCAGGCATTACTAAAGGAATGGTCACCTGTTCCCCTGGCCTCAGCAGCAGCTGGGAGGTGTATTGTCCCTGCACGTCTCTACAGTAGCACATAACAGTCTTACCCACCAAGAAATACTAGAGTCCTCACAAATAGTCAGAATGCATGAGTTCATATTATACCTATTTTTTGAAAACTAAAATGAGGGAAATGTGAAGAAGCTCTTTTTTTGGTCACCTAAGCTGACTTATCTTCTTGCAAACAGGATTCTACATTCAACATTTCTACACCTTCCTTGGCTAATGTATTTTCATATTTTGCAGGTGTTCCCCAAATCAGCCAAATGTCTCATGTGACACTTAATTCCCTCCTGTTTTTCCCCAAAAGGAAATTCATTTGCGTCACCGTCCTCTTTAGGTAGTATATTCTTTAGCATACAGTGTAGTCCAGTGTGTTCTAAGTCTCAGTGATTTCAAGCTGAGTAATTTCTCCTTTATATCAAAGTCATTTTAATTGTGAGAATATTGCTAAATTTTTATGTACCTAAACCGAAAGCAGTGTGTGCTTATAACCTTTGCCCATTGACTCATCTTTTTGGGGTTTGCGTTTTAATAAATATGCCATATACCTTTAAAACATATATACTTGCCATTTATAATAATTAGAATGTGTTTTATTTATTTAGTCATTAGATCTTAATCATTATTCCTATTCTGATATTTCTTCTCAAATGAATTACATTGCTTTCTCAATAAAATTAAAGTAACTTTTAACTCTTTTTAGCTTTTCAGTGATAATTTACATATTGACCATATTGATGAGATTTAGAAAATTTATTTTTATTTCAGGTCATTAAATAAAAATTATTTCATGGGAATATTAAATATGGTTGCCCCAATTTTAGTCCTGCTTAGTGTTAGTGAAATTCTTCAGCGTTTTTCTCTGCTTTGGTGCTTAGCAATAAAGTAATAAGTGAACGTAGCCTCTGGAATTAGTCCTTACGTGACTGCAGTGATAATCTTTCAAATAATATAGTTTTTTCTACAAAAAAAAATCAAACAATATGTATCTTTGCTTTTATAGACAAATTCAGAAAATGTGTTCCAAGTTTAAAATGTACTGTGATTTAAATAAGGTTACTTATCAGACTTACGTTCTTTTTTTTCAGAACATATTTTGATAATATAGTCGCAATAGATTCTCTACTTGAACACATAATGGTAGGTGACCTTTTGTCTTGAAAATGATTCTATTTAACCATTAGATCCACAGTCTTAATGGTGTTTTTTGTGTATTAGACATACTTGCTCTGTTAAATATGAAATAGTGGTGCTTCAGAATATATGTACATCTGTTTGTCACTTCTGTTAAAATCTGGGGAAGGAGGTTTGGATAAAATTTTTAAAAACATCTCATTTTTTTTTATTTAATGAAGAACTGTACTTCGAAAAACTTTTGGCTCCTCTTTATATTTTCCCAAACACATCTTACATGTAGGTTGTATTAGGAATTCCTAATGACTGTCCATCTTAAATTTTCTTCTACTTGGTTTTTGTCCTAATTGTTTCTCTCCTGAAAGGTTAGCAGGCACCGTGACCTGAAAGCTCTGTGAGGTGGAGCCCGAGCCCTGTTTCCCAGTGCTTCTGCTCTAATGCTCAGAGCTTCCCTGTCTGAATGGCTGCCAGTCCCCACACACCATGTGTGGTGCCCCGCGGATGACACCACTGGTGCCCTCCCCTGTGCTTTGCTGAAAGCTCATTTTTCTGGTCTATTTCAAAGTACAGTACTCTCCTGCAATAAGGGTTCTCCATCTGGAAGTTTACTGGTGCACGGTGATCTGTTTTTCTTTACCTCATGACAGACAAGTACAGACTGTGCTGCCTTTAGTGTCCTGAAGAGCCAGTATTTGCTAAAGGCTGTTTGAAATATGTGGAATTATTAAGTTCCGTGTATTCTTTATATTATCAGTTATCTTGATGGTTTTACCTGGACAAAAGAGAATAACTAATGGATATTAAAAAAAATAGCTTCGTCTTATTCTGGCCAATTTTAATGTATTTGTAAATCAGGGAATTAAGAAGACGAAAAAATATAAAGCTACAATGTGGACTGATAGAGCTTATACTAGGGGTATAAGAAGCACTTATTAATCATTTAATAAATTAGTCCTTTATTAATAGCTTTATTTAGAGGTGAAAGCACATGGCAGGGATTACAAAAAAAAAAAAAAAAAAAAAAAAAAGTCCTCATGGACCAGAGATGTTTTATTCAGCACTGGAGGGGCACATCTTCAGGAGCAAAATGGCAGTAGTCCACCAGAGGGTCTGGGTTTTATAGCATTACCAGGTCATTGGAGGAGTTAGTGACTTTGGTGGACCCTTTGATGGGTGGGGAGCAGGGTCAGGTCATGGGAGGAGTTTTGGTGATAGGATCATTTAGGGCAGGGCAGGAGGGCAGGTAGTGGAATAGGAATGTAAGTTCCTTTTGGGCCTATTGTCCAAATCCTTTATTCCAGACTCTGAAAGGGATATAATGGATTGGGGTATTCATCTGCTTCCTGCTGTAAAGGGGTGAAATAGGGGGACCTCCTTTCAGAATTTTGGGAGAGGACACAGGGATCCTGGTGATTGGAGCTGAAGAGGGGTATACATGGAAGGAGCTTCAGGGTAACCATAGGCAATCTGTCCTTGTTGTGGTTTCAGGAACTCAGATTGTGAACACAGGAGGAGAATGGCTTTGAGATGTTCCTCTGAGCCAGTTTGGGCTAATTGGGTCACCTTACTAAGAAGCTATTTCTGTATAAAATTAAAATACAGGGAAGAAAAGCTGTTATGAGGAGGAAAAATATTAAGGGGGACATAAAGGGGAGTAACCAGGAATCAGGCAGTTCTTGCTCCTGTTGTTTCAGGTCCAGTGTAGTTGGTAAAGATCATATGTAGAAAACATGGAGAAGAAAGATGTGGGTGGGGGTCAGTCAATGAATGTCCCTTGAAGCCAGAGATCTGAAATGAGGTCTCATGATTGAGGAAGAGAAAAGTGAAGGGGGAATAAATATGATGAATTTAATTTGTCTCTTGAGTGTTGTTAAGAAAAAGTGGAAAGACATTTGAGAAAGTGTCATTAGGAATTTTGGGCAAGAGGATCAACAGTTGTATGTGAAAAAGGGGTTCATTAAGAAATCAAGAGTGCCAGGACAAGAGTGAGAAATCACAGGGGCAGAGGAGTTTTTTGTTGGGAGAAGAGTGGCAGGATTTGATGAGGTGTCTTGCTGGAAGGTAGTTAGGGGATCTATGAGTTGTTCAGGTAGTAATTGGACTCTTTTTAGGGGAAGGAGAGAAATGAGCTGACCGATGGCTGAGAAGATCTGGAGGGAGAGTGTGTAGTAGAGAACTGTAATGGGTTGATAAATTGCAAATTTGCTGGCTTCAGGGGTTAGGAGGGCTGCTGTCGCTAAAACCTTGAGGCATTGGGGCCAGCCTTGATAAATTAAGACTAATTGTTTGGATAGGAAAGCAGTGAGGTTGTGGTATTCCCTCACTTCTGGTAAAGAACTCCCAAGGCTTGTCCATGTTGTGAGAGGAGTGACAGGAAGAAAGGCTTATTAGAGTTTGTCAAATAAAGAGTTGGATATTTGAGAAGAGAAATCTGGAGAGTAGAAATGGTAGAAGAAAAAGAACAGGGAGATGGAAGAGGATCTGAAAAATTCCCTTTGGAAACTATAAAGGAATTTGACTATGAGGGAGAATTTTGGTATCTAAATGCAAAAATAATTAAAAAGGCCTAAGAGAGACAACACGACCCTTTTGGTGGATGGTAGGGGAATGTCCTTGAAAGCCTGGAGTCTCTGGGGGTATGGTGCAGAAAGTGGGGGTTATTAGGATGCCTAAATATTGCACCTGAGGGGAGCAGAGCTGGACCTTAGATTGAGAAATCCAGTACCCCCAGGAGGCCAGAGAGTTAAGGAGAGTAGTAGTTTGATGTATGGAATGTTCTAGTGAAGGGCTACAGTGTAGGAGATGATCTACATACTGTACAAGGTGGCTAGGAGAATTTAGGGTGGCCAGGTTGCATTGGAAAGCCTGACCAAAGTTAGTGGGAGCTGTTTCAGAAGCCTTGTGGAAGAATGGTCCTGGTGAGCTGCTGAGAATAATTGGTAAAGGCAATAAATGGGTGTGAGGCAGGATGAAGGGGAATAGTTAAAGAGGTATCTTTCAGGTTTAACACTCAGAAATGTGTGGTGGATGCTTGGATAGGAGATAAAAATATGTAGGGTTTGGGGACTACAGGGTATGTGGGGACAACTGCCTCATTGATTTTCCTAGGTCAGGTACTAACCAGAATTGGCCATTGGATTTTTTTACTCTGAGAATGGGGGAGTTATGAGAAGAATGGGCTGGTATGAGGAAGTTGGCCTACACTAAATGGGAGATGATGGGTTTTAAACCTTTGAGGGTTAAGGGGGTTAAAAGGTATTGGGGATGGGTAACAGTGAGTGAGAATTCTTTTAGTTGGATATTAACCAGGGAATGGTGTTTAGCTATTTTAGATTGAGAAGTAACCCAGGTAGGGTTAATCCTATCCAGAAAAGAACACTCAAGGAGGCTTAGGGGGTGCAGGGACCAGATCTCGGCCAGAATGTATTAAAAAGATGGTAGTGGACTTTAAAGAGAGAATAATAATGGAGGCTTTTAATTTGTGGAGGAGATTTTGACCCAGTAGGGGAATGAGTCAGCTTGGCACAACTATGAAAGAACAGGAGAATGAGAGGGATCCAAATGTGCAAAAAAGTGGCTTTAATGGATATGTAGGGGTGTTCGAGACTCCCATAGTTGGGGTATCTGCATTAAAAATGGGACCATGCAATTGAGTCAAAAGGGAAAGGCTTGCCTCAGTGTCAGTCACAAACGAAATAGTGTGGCCATTCATCATCCCTATAACCTGAGCCTCCTCTATGTACCACCTGAGGTGGTAGGGGCAGTGAAGCCCAGGCACCCTCATTCCACCAACTCTGTAAATGGGACTTGGGACACAGGTGGCTACACCAAGGGGCGGGTATCCTTCCCTGGGGTGTTCACCTTCCAGTGTCCCTATTGCCCACAGTTGGAACAGGGATTGGTAGGGGGCCTTGGATAGGGAAGGCTCTTACCCAGTGTCCAGTCTGCCCACTTGGAATCAGGATTTGGGTGGTGGATTAGGGGGTCTGGTGGGGCCACGGATCATAGGGGCTTTCACAGGGCTCTGGATGATTGAGGCCAGGAGCTGATATTTAGATTTAAGTAATGCTTATCTCTCTCCTTTTTGGCCTCGTCTTCCCTATTGTTAAAGCCTTTTGAAAGCAGTGTCTAGAAGCTGGATCAGGGAGTCTTGGGGCCCTTTTCTAACTGAGTTTTTTGTGTATAGCAGGTACAGACCTGCTGATAAAGTTAAAATGGAGAAAGAGAATGCCACCAGGACTGCTCAAGCCTAGGTTGGTATGTTTGGTAACAGCCTCAGTAAGTGGGGCCAAAAGAGGTTGGAGCTTTCATCAGGTCCCTGGATTATTTCCCTTACCTTGTCCCAATTTACCTAGGTATGAGAATTTTTTGTCATACCTTCAAGGAGGCAAGTAATCATGTGCTGGAGTCTAATGACTCCAACATCTTGAGGCTGATCTGTCTAGTCTGGTTCAGCTGTGGGTATGGGTACTCTGCTGCAGGATGGACCTTTTATTCATTTATTTATAGGCAGTACTGAGAATTGAACCCAGTCAGTGCCTCACACATGTGAGATAAGTGCTCTACCACTGAGCCACAACTCCAGCCCTTCTGCTGCAGGATGGATATGGGGGTTTTGAGTATGACGGTGATAGGCATGGTCCTTAGCTGTTAGCCAAATGCGGGGATGCTCATCATTTGTCAGAGTGGAAGTTAATATATAGCACACATCTGCCCAGCTAAGGAGGTAAACCTGACTCATATGGGTGAGCTCCTTCATATACTTAATTGGGTTTTCAGAAAATGAGCCTAGTCTGTCCTCTATTTGGGACATATATCCCATGGAGAAGGGGACATGTATCTGGACTGTCCCTTTGACCCCTGCCACCTCCTGGAGGAAAAACATATTTTGCTGGTAGAGTTTTAGACTATATATGGGGAGGGGATGGCAAAGTAGAGGGGACCATGAGTGTGGGGTTTGAGGAGTAGGATTTGGTGGTGGAGCAATGGAGCTTTCAGGAGAGGAGCCTGATAAGGAGGCAGTGGGACTTGGAGGGGTACCCTGATTGGGGGGATCTGTGGGACTTTGTGGAGGGGGACCCAATGAGGAGGCTGTAGTACCCAGGATCTGTAAGGAGGGGGTTCATCTGCTATTTCTGGGCTGTGAATGAGGAAGAGATCTGTGAGTGTAAAGCAGAGTGGGCTGACATAATGAGGGCTTTGAGCTGAGGGAAAAAGTGGCCTGGAGATAAGGTATCAGAGCATTAGCCATTCTGTAATAGGAGACTTCTTAAATTTTGTAGAATTTCTTGATCAAAGGTCCTATACTTGGGCCATTGGTACAAATCATTTAATATATATTGTGGTCAAATTTGAGTGCTAAGCCTAATGAGGTGTTTAAAATTTTAAGGTCAGTTTGCAAGTAAAGGACCTCAAAATTACTAATGAGACACCTCTAAGGGAAGTCCTGTGAAATGGACTGAGTAATTCCCATGTTGGAGAAGCTTGACTGCAGTGTCTGTTTGAGATTAGAGCATCCTTCAAAATCTTCCTGACACAGGACTGGACAGTTCCAATGGAAAATAGGAGAATATTTTTATCCCAATCCCAATGGTGGGGAGACCCCCTGGGGTCCCAGTGTGCCAAAAAGCGAGGTTTCAGGGCAGGGTACCCATCTGCTGGAGGAGACTTAACGGAAGTTCTACCTCTCTAGAGAATGGGAAGGCCAGTGTTGGAGGCAAGAACAAAATGGCAAAGAGGTCTCTGAACTGGAGGTCTGCAGGGTGTTGTGGGGGTAGGGACTGGGGAGAGGATGGCAAGGGTGGCAGGGACACAGTCAGTCTGGGGATTCATTTGTAGCTGGTAGCTGCATGAGCCCTGGCTGGGGGCTCTCCTGACCTCAGAGGGCCACAGGAATACTGGACTTCAACAGGCATTTCCCAGGTCTCTTCAGCCTTTTAACTTGACTGTTGGGGAAGGGTACCTTTGTAAATTAATCAGATATCTCCAACAAACACATTTATGATTAATCCTGTAACAGACAAGTGTATTGAACAGAATTAGCCATCTCTTGTTGAAGAAAAATCCTAGAAACAATGGGTATGTTACATTTAAATATTCTATAGACATCGACATTTTATTAGTAGTTTGACCACCTTGAAAAATTTGTAATTTTAAAGACATCTTTACTCTCATTTGTTTATCTAATTCAAATTGAACTTTTTAAATCATGTGAATTAAAGGCATTTCGATCCATTTTCATTTAAATTTAAATTTATGAGTGCTCATTTGTTTATATGTAAATTTTGATACCCATGTACATGATATCTGAACACAGACACGTGTAAACAAAACACAGTGCACAGTGTGCATACACACACAGGACAGGAAACAGACCCCGTAGCTGTGTGCAGGTACCCTCCACTCTATGCTACAGACTTTCATTAAGCCTGGATGAGACTGAGAGCTCACTCTTGAAAAATTTGGCCTCTGTACAAGAACAGTGTGAAAACCTCTATAAAATAAGACTGATCATAAAAATAAATTAATTTAGCCTGTAGGATCAAATGTGAGTTCACCACAAAATGTGCTCAAAACTGTAGAATTAACAAGAATCCTAGAAGAAAGAAAAAATAACGTGACTGAAATTAGCATGACCTAGTATTAGTTTTGAGGACGAGGCTTCCCTCTGAACAAAATGAAAAGAGCAGAAATGTGGGGCCTGTGCTGAGAAAACCATTTCTTTGGTGAGGGGGCAGTCCCCTGATCCTGGAGCCTCTGGGGTTTAGAAGTTTCTGTCTTTCCTTCTATGACCTCTGGCTGGGGCTTCATTCAGAATAGAGGATAGGAACCAACTTCTTGATAAACATTTTAATTTAAGGAGGACATTTGCCACCACATTGTGTCCTTAATATTTCTTTCATGTTTCTCACAGAACCATGATATTATGTGATGCTCCTCAGTTTAGAGTGGGAGGCAAGCTTGTCAGGTCTCTGGGTGATGTCTCCACTACAGAAAATAAATAATGTGGATTTCTGAACTAGGACAATTGAGGGGTAGTTTTACTATAATTCACTGAGACAGAGTTTTGGTCTTTTTCCTAAGGAATGGAACATGTCCTGTTCTCAGAGGCCAGGCAGGGCTCCAGATAAATCGCTTCTTGGAAAAGAAAGCATGTGGGGTCAGCATTTAGCATGTCCTGTCCTCTCCCAGTCCTTATGTGACTAATGACAGCAGATGGACTAAAGGTGGAGCGACCCAGGGGTAGGAGTGAAGCCGCCCAAGGGCATTCATTCACTGACAGCTCCTTCTAGGGAGGAACAATTCCCTGGAGACAAGTTATCTTCATAACAGGTGGAGTGGGGGGTGTCCTGAAGGTGTTGACATTTTATTTTCTCCTGAATTAGCACCCATCTTTCTTGGCCCAGTCATTCATTACCTACACTGATGGCTCTGGCTGCTTTGAGCTGAGAGGGGGCTACTTGGAGAAAGCATTTTAGGTTTCCCTTTTAAGAATGTCTTGGGTCAGTCAGCCCATAGCAAAAGCCTGGTTCAGAAAAAAACAGGTTGTAAAGTCATCTGGTGAGTGGGTGTTCATTTACCCATTTCTGCAGTATTTCTTGAGTTTCTGTCACATTCCTCTACTAAACAGTAGATGGAGTTATAAAATGGTGAGCAAACCTTGACAGGCTCTGCCCTCTGGTAGCTCTGTAGCTAGGAGGGGAGATGACGTAAATCAGAATATCATGTGAAGGTAAAATGGCTGCCGCGCTCAGGGCTGGGAAGGGGTAAAAATCTGGTGCTTGGAAAGCTCATGGTGAGGAGAGCTGACCTCTTTGGGGAGCCTGTGGCCAGCTTTGCTGATGCTGTGACCCAAGTGCCAGGGATATATGGATGTGACAAAGCAAGGGAGGCAGAAAGAGGAGTGGACTTGAGGAACTGGGGGAAGAGAGTCCCTCCTGGAAAGACCAAGCTACCAGGCCTGGAGGGGGTATTGTCTTCAAGACTTTAAGTCAGAGCCTTTTAAGCTAGATTTGTGTTTTGAAAAGATAACCCTGGGTTGGAAGGGACAAGAAAGAATGAGGTTAAAATGTTTTGAGAGGCCTTTTGATAACAGGATTTCTTATTTCCGGATGAGCAAATTCGGATGATCTTTAAATCCCTAGTTGATCATTTCATCTAGTTCACTATTTCTCAGCGGGCAGAGTTGGCATCTTGGGTGAAGCGGTTTCTCCTTAACAGGGTTGCCCTGAGCATGGCAGATGATGGACTGCACCCATAGCCTTGAGAACTAGGTGCCAAGAGCTGCTGCTTTTCCCTGCTCCTAGCAACAAACAGGAGAGGCCTCACTTGGTTTCAGATGCTCTGTGACCAGCTGCTAGTTAAGACTCAGAATTAAGACTTTCAAATTAAGTTTGTTGACGTTTTATATTCTTTTCCTTATCTGAAAACATAAATACTTAAACCTACTTGAGTGAATGCACAGGGGAATTTACTAGTTTGTGTGACTGAAAAGCCCTTGATTATTCAGGCTTCTACATTGACGAACATGGGAACTCAATTACATTTTCATGGATGCATTTGCCTCTGTATTCCTGTTCACCTGACTTCTGGGTAGTCCTTATTCTCAGGCAGTCTCACCACGTGACAATGACAGCCCTGTCACCCATAATCTTACATTTAAGATAAAGAATACTGTCAACATCAGTAAGCCCTCAGTGTCTGTATCATGTCACACCTTCACAAAAAGGGTAAAACTGAACACTTCCACTTCTTCCCTTTCACCTTTCTTACCATCTACCTTTACATTTTGGAATGTATGAATGTTTATAAACACACATACCACACACTAGTGTGTCCTTAATCTTGTTATCATTTCTTCGGTAATTTCTTAAATACTATTTATGAATAAGTTTTACAGTTTCCTTATAATTTTGGTGATTTCTTTGCCCATTGCTGTTTCTTGGAGCCCACCTTCCCTTGCTTTCTCATATTTGTGTTTTTCTATATTTTTGCTTGAACACATCCCCCTTTCCAATATAGTTGAAAAGTAAGTAGTGCCCTGAGTATTATGCACTTACAAAACCTCTTTCCTTTGCCTGATGCATGAATGCTAGTTTGATATCGTATAGTAAAAAAAAAAAAAAAAAAAAAAAAATTTCTAGGTAATTTTGAAATTCTTTTCAGTATCTGAGGTTCATTTCAAACTGATCCTCTGGGGAGAGTGAAAAAGTAAATGTATGTTTAGAGTTGTTTGTCTTTCTTTTTACCTGTAGTTGTTTTTGGTTGATTTTCTTGATTTTTTCGACTTATGAATGATATTATCAGCATAATCTCTTCAGCTATGTATGCTCCACATTTATTTTTCTTGCCTAATTGCATCTTAATAATTATGATGTCATATCTTTGTCTTGTCCTTAACTTAAACCTTAACAGTATACTCTGGTGTTTTGCTGTTTGGTGTGGTGTAGTTCTTATCATAAGTGATTGCTGAATTGCACCACATACCTTTGACAGCCAGGATGATAATCAGAGAGGTTTTTTTTTCTACCTTGTTTTATTGCTGTAATGAATTAGAGTTTAGAATACTGAACAATTCTGAATTAAATGTATTTTTAAATATTTTGACATTTGTTAACTTTGATAAATATGATTATTATAATTTTTATTTATTATTTTTCTAATGTTCCTAAGATAAACTGAAAATATGATTTTGTTTTTTTTTAGTTTCTTGTCAGTTTTCAGTATCAGTAACATGGATATTGGGGAATGGATGGAAGGGAGAGGGGTCAAACAAATACAGTAGAATGAATCCGACATAATTTTCCCATGTACACATATGAAAACATCACAGTGAGTCCCACCATCATGTACATCCATTAGGATGGGACTCTAACCTGGAGTGAGATACCATCTATGCTTGTATAATTATATCAAAATGGATTCTGCTATCATGTATAACTAAAAAGAACCAATAAATTTTTAAGAACTGGAAAATTTTGTTCATTTCTAATTTAGAACAGTTTAAATTCATGGAAATTTATTGGATTTTATTGTTGTTACACTTGTTTTGTTTTTTCTTTTGTGGTACTGGGGTTGGAACCCAGGTCCTCACACATGCTGGGCAAGCACCCTACCTCTGAGCAGCCCTATTTATTTTACTTTGAGACAGGGTCTTGCTAAGTTGCCCAGGCTGTCCTTGAACTTGTGGTCCTTCTGCCTCAACCTACCCAGTACCTGGGATTATAGCACCGAGCTGTTGAAGATTTTTAAAGTATTCATGGTTGAAACTGTGGGTTTTGTTTCTTTTATGAGAATACTTCCTTTGCAATTTTTGAATCATCTTTATGATTCTAGTATAATTTATATTTTTCATTCCCTTTTTATCTCATTTTTTTTCTAGAAAATTATCCATCTCATCCAGATTTTTTACAAACCAGTGTATTTGGTGCTGAAATATGCATTAAGCAACAAACAAGACCTTGGGCACTAGGGTTTTAAACTTAATTGAATATAATTGAATCTTTAATATAGAGACTCACTATCATTGCTGAATAACTCAGAAATGTCATGATTCTTCTATATTTGTGAACAACTCAGTCTTCTTCACTCTCTGGCTACTTTTATACCATTTATCATTCCTCAAATAATGAGTTGTAGCAGCTTATGGAGGTCTTTTAGTGCTAAGCCATGGGTTTTCAAACTATTTTTTGTAAAAAGTATACAGTAAAGTTGTAGGAAATGGATGAGTAAATGAAAGATGAATACATCATTTTCCATTTAGAAATGGAAGTGCATATTTATTATCAAAGAGTGGGCTGTGGAAACAGCTAGTGTGAGTTTAAATACTAGATCCATCCACTATTTACTAGCCATATGGGGACAGGTTAGTTTACAGGTCAGTGCTTCAGTTTTCCTAATGGAGATAAAAAATTTTCCCCAACTTAATATTGTTATTGTGAGGGTAAAGTAAATTAATGCACATGAAGTGTATAAATATGTCTGGCCTATGGTCAGTACTTAATAATTATTACAAATTATTAGACACTGTAGGAAGTAAATTCAGCTAATGCAAATATCAAATTATAGGTCTCTTTAGAGGTCATATTTCACATTTTTTACAACTGCTATTTACAGGCACCAACCAGTCACAGTGCAATATGGTTTTAGTGCTGACAGAGGCTCAGTAGGGCACTGGGAGAGGCCTGAGTGTTTCTGGAAGAGGGCTTGGATGGCATAAGGGCTCTTGGGAAGTCAGGCCAGTAGCTGTGCACCAAGCAGTGTCAGTATAGGTACAGATGAGTTATTTATTTTTATTGTTATATACTAGTATTAGCACATAGTAGTCCCTTACACACTATCTGTGTGAACACACACTTATTTTATAGCTATACCTTTGTTCACTTCTAATGCTAATTTCCTACTCAGAGTATAGAATAGCTGAAATTAATAATTTCATAATAAAGTTTACCATGAAGTCTTTGAACTTCTCATTGGCTTGCCTTTGTTTTGCCTTTTTCCTTTAGATATATGCAAAAAACCTGGTGAATGCCGATCGTTGTGCACTTTTCCAGGTAGACCATAAGAACAAGGAATTGTACTCAGATCTTTTTGATATCGGAGAGGAAAAGGAAGGAAAGCCTGTCTTCAAGAAGACCAAAGAGATCAGGTACAGCTGGAGTGCACATCCTATGCTCTGATCACAACGCGCAGGTGTTCTGTTACCCACTTTTCTATGCCTATTCACAGGTGTGCTGACAATACTTGTCATACTGTGATATCATTCCCACCAGGACCCGCCTCCTGAAGGTAGTACTTCTGGGAATGACATTGCAGTGCCCGCGAAACCACGCCTAGGAAGCTTTAGCGTCACTCCTGGAAATGCCGTCTTCCGGAGGCGGTCCTTTTGGAAATCATGTTGGAAAAACTTACTAGTGCTCCCAGGTAGGTAAAGTATGCTCCACCTGGAGTCTGCAGGTTTTCCCATGTTTAGGAGCAAGGGTGAACTTAGCCAGTTCGGCCCCACCTCTTCCCAGCATATGGACTGTCTCATAGTCCAGATATTACGGGAAACTGATCTGGTATATTGATGACTTCAACACATTCAGTGATCCATTGGTTTAAGCAACATACACTTTCGTTTCATTTTGAAACTAAAACCTTCTTTGTTCTTTATGTGGCAGCTTTTGTCACTTAAATGAACAGCATGAGGGTTATTTGTTGGTGGAAGACATGGCTCAGGCTTCTCACAGCTGGAAACCTGCAAGGAGCACTGTCACAGACTTTAGAGCCAGGCTCGGTGGGCACAGGCTGGGAGCTTCTTCCTACTGTGGGTTCCTTTGTCTTTACGTGTCTCATTCACCTACTCTTCTCTAATACTGTATGTTCTCCAGTAAGACACTGTTCCTCATCCGTTAAGAACTGCTGTTCATTTGGACAGTCTGTCCACGCAGGGAGACTGGTCATGGAAGCCCAGCTGTGGCCTGCCTTAGGCATCGCCATGTCTGCATGGCACTCCAGTTCTGTTTCTGTGTCAGTAGAGCCAGTCTTCTTGTCACATAGCTCTGACTTACGGACACTGTATAGGTGTTTTCGGTTCTAAAATTTGGTTTCTTGTTTTGTCTGTCAGCTTAGTTAAAGCCATTTCTCTTCCTTAAGGTCTGAGTGTTCCCTCACACTCCTGGAACTGATCCGATTTTGAAATTAATAACTTAGAGCCTGTGTTTGCAAGCACAGGAAAAAGGAGTATGTGGTTGCCTTGACTTTGCGATGCCTGGTTGGTACCAGCTCGACTGTCAGAGCATGCTCCTTAAAGGTGGGCTTCCACCCACCAGAGCTGGAGTGAAGGTTACCCACCATTCTGCTGCTCTCAGCAGGCAGACACGCGTACTCTGTGAAATGGGTCTGACGCCTTGCTCACTGCAGTCTACCTTGTGTTCCTGTTGTTCAGAGCACAAGAAAACAAGGAGGAAGACAACCTTGAGTTTGTGCTTGGTTTAGTTGTTGATGTTTTAATTCTCTTTTGTGTCATGTGCTTTTTTGACTTTGTTTGATAATCCTTAAGGTGAAGCTTCATTTCAGTAATGATTATTTCCTATAATGCTAATAATGTGATGATATGGAAATTATTTTTGAACTACTTAAAATCATAGATATTGTGAATTGTAGACAACTAAATTTTGAAATGAAGGCATGTATGCTGATAATATAGTAAGACACTTTAAGAAAAATATTTATTAATGTGAGAACTTATTTATAAATGAAAATGCTGATGTAGGTAACAAAACAAAAATAGGTATCGATAATAAAAATGTAATCAAATATAATCAGTTAATGCTTTCATTTTGATTATTTTTAAATGTAACAAGTTAGAGAAGCAAAAGTGCTTCTCACCTATTTCTAAATAGTACTTGGGTTGCAAACAACAGAAAACCCTGGTCCTAAACATCTCAAGGTTCAGACCTGACCTCTGAATTTAGTTCCACATGCGGTGGAGAGCACAGTGCTCTGGACCTGGGAATCCATCATTTTATAAGTATTCCAGCTGCTTGCTGGTAATCGGGCTGGTTCATCAGCCTGTATTCCAGTTTTTATTATGACACTACTATTTTAGGAATGTTGGCAAATTAGTGAACCTATAGAGGCCTGCCTCAATTCCCATGTCTCTGAGAATCCACTAAGAAAATTTGGGTGAAGCATATTGTAAGTGATAAGGTATTTTGCATATATAAAGAATTATTATTATTGGTCAGTGCTGGAGATCACTAATTTTAAATTTGGATTTGTGATCCAATTATATTACATTATATTGTGATTTACATCTTAAAACAAGTTCTCAAATGATCACTGTGTAATGTTTTTCTGCTTTACTTTCACATGTTTATAAGATAGTTTAGGATATGTAAATGTAAAAATAATATGTGCACTTTAAATTAAACAAGGTTTTTTAGCTCAATACTTGATGGTAATGAAGTGTTTCAGAATTATTCTGTACCAACAGTATTTCAATTAGTGTGTCTCTCTCTTTTGTGTATGCAGATTTTCAATAGAGAAAGGAATCGCTGGTCAAGTAGCAAGAACAGGGGAAGTCCTGAACATTCCAGATGCCTATGCGGACCCACGCTTCAACAGGTAAAAATAATCAGTTTCTCCCTTAACATTCTTCTTAGTTAAAATTGCTTATGGGGAGGCCGGGCGTGGTGGCGCACGCCTGTAATCCAAGCAACTTGGGAGGCTGAGGCAGGAGGATTGCGAGTTCAAAGCCAGCCTCAGCTACTTAGTGAGGCCCTAAGCAACTCAGTGAGACCCTGTCTCTAAATAAAATACAAAATAGGGCTGGGGATGTGGCTCAGTGGTCAAGTGTCCCTGAGTTTAATCCCTGGTTCCAAAAAAAAAAAAATTGCTTCTGGGGATCCCTGATCCTACCTGTCTCAACTCTGTTTCCTTTTTACTGTGAACCAGCCCTGTTAACTAGCATTTGGTAAATGCAGATATTTATGAAATAATGGATTCTCAGCTACTAATACATAACAGTATCCAGTTATAGGTGTTTATAATGTTATAAAACAGCAAAGAGGCAGGAATTTCAACTGATGGAGCTCTGGTGGTTTTTTTCATTATAGTCTCATCATCTTCTACCATATTTTTTATCCAATCATGTGCTAAAATGCTACCAATGCATACTGATAAAATTATATACTTTTGATATTGATGGGTCTGGTTTTGAATTATGGTTCTGTCATTTCTTAGGTCTAGAGTGAAATTGGGTCAATTCTGAGCCTCAGTTTCTTTATCTTTTAAATGGGTATAATAATGCCTATATTGTAGTCTTTATTTAAAGATGTTGAACAATGTCTGTTAAAAAGCCTGGAAACATTATTAGACATAAAGTAGAAACCCAACAAACCATAACTTTTATTGTATATTATTAAAATGGAATATTAACATGGCTTGAAAAGGTCTTTATTTCATTGTGACTTTCTTCAGAGGACATAGAAACCAAATTATATATGGTTTTAATAAATCTCTAGAAATTGAGTCATAAGGTAAATGCTATGACTGTTAGGTAGCAATATTTCAGATATAGTGACAGTAGCACTTAGTTAATACAAACATTTGGTTTACTTTAGAAGATAAATGAAACAAAGCCAACATTTTTCATGGAATTGATTAATGTCAAATATGCATTACTAATGTTAGCACAACTATGTTCTAGTAATATATTTTATCAATAAATTAGGAGTATACTAAAAATCTTATTTTTTCAGGAAAATTAACTTGTCATTTCACTGCTTAAGTGTTGAAAATATTTATATATTTTACATAAAAACTTTATGTAAAAATTTGGGAGTCAAACTATAAAAAAGATGAAAATTCAACCAATAGATTAGAAGAATACTGGCAAACATATATCTGACAAAACATTTGTGTCTGGAATATGTAAAAACTCTTCTGAATATTAAGATAATGCAATTTAATAAAAACAGAAGTTGGTTTTAAGAGACACTTCACCGAAGAAGATATCCGTATGGCTATTAAACACGTGGAAGTGAGCAGGGTGTACGTGTGTCAGTGAGCCCACCACACGCCAGTGTGAATGGTCGAGGTTACAAACGATAGATGGCAGCAAGGGTGGTGCAGGTGTTGGTAAACTGGAACGGTTGGAATTTGCTGGTGGGAATGCGTGATGGCACAGCCCCTCAGGTAAACAGTCTTTCAGCTTCTTGAAAATTTGGACATACACTGTAGTCCATTAGTCAGCTCCAGTCCCAGGCATCACTGCAGGAAAAACTAAAGCATGCATACATGAACTTACATGCAGAACTTACATGCAGATCTTCAGGACAACTGTATCCATAATTACTGGCTCTTGCTAATAGCAACAATATTGCCCACTAACTGGTGAATGGATAAACAAGTCTGGTTTATTCATTCAGTAGAGGCTACCACGCAGTAATATCAAGTACTAAGAGACACGTGAATCTCAAGAACTGTATGCCACGCGAGGGCAGCCAGGCCCTGAGGACTGCAGCACTAGTACTGCCCTGCACTGGGTTCGTGGCTCTTTCTAAGGAATTCAGTCCTGCTTTCTAAAAACATTTCCTTAGATCAGGAGTCAGCAGACCTTTATTTATTAAGGGCCGGATAGTAAGTAGTTTTGGCTGTATACTCTATAAGCTCTTTGTCACAGGACACAGACAATTTATGAATGATTGGTGTGGCTGTTTCATGAATTTTTTTTTTTTTTGATAAAACAGGAGTGAGCTGACTTGGCCTGTGGTTTAGCAAATTAGATCTCATAAATATGCCCAAGTTCAAAGGAACAAATCATTTTACCATATGTATGTTTTTCCTCTGAATTCCTCTTGACTCAGTGATGCTGGATGCTGAAAACCCACTAACAGCAGAATCCTCCTGTAGAGACTGTTGTGAAAACTCTCGAAAGCAAAAAATAAACAAGTTAGAATATTTCTGAAAAGGTTCCAATAAAACACTTTCAAATGTCACCTTGTCCCTAAATAGAGAGGCTCCCCGTGCTGTTCCAGCTCCTCGTCATAGCAGCATACCTATTGCACGTCTGAGTTGAGACAGGGTGTATCGTACGGTTTCTCTTCCTGCACTTGCTTCTTTCCTCGTGGTGATGCTTTGCGCCTTCTTCACAGGGAGGTGGACTTGTACACGGGCTACACCACCCGGAACATCCTGTGCATGCCCATCGTGAGCAGGGGGAGTGTGATAGGCGTGGTGCAGATGGTAAACAAAATCAGCGGCAGTGCCTTCTCCAAGACTGACGAGAACAATTTCAAAATGTTCGCTGTCTTCTGTGCTTTGGCCTTACACTGTGCTAACGTAAGTGCTGCTTTCAATCCACTTAACTGCTAACAGTAATAATGCCCAGTAAAGTCACTTGCCTTGTTTTCCATTTGTGTTTCGTTACAAACTAGGAGCAATGATTCCTAGTTGTATGTATTTTAGGAAATGCCTTAAAATTCCTTGGAAGAAATAAGAAGATCTCCCGATACTTCACATTTATTTCCAGGTGTGAGTTTGTTAAAAATAAAAATGAAATCAATGTTTAGGTAATATGTTTAAATGTCAGACTTATATTTCTTGATATCTGCTGAAATGAATAAGGAAAATGTTGTCTAAACCCTTCGTATTTGTTTTTTGCCCTGCATTTGAGAGTGTGCAAAATGACAGCCGGGAACTCCTGTTTTCACACCAACCCCGGGCGGTGATGCCTGTCTTCCTCATGCCCTGCCCAGGGCGCCATGAATGTTGACCCAGTTAATCCATGCTGTAGTCCTGCCCTGTTCACTGAAGAGGAGGGCTCTCTCTTCAAAAGAGATCTTTTGATGACCTTGCTTTTATGTTGTTGTAATTTAAGTGAGTTGAACATTAGTATTCTATGAACCCTAGTAATCCTTTGTGGCATTGCTAGAATTCTGAAATTTTAGAACCTTTCTATTAAGGTATACGAGCATAAATGAGAGGTACCGTATACCTTAATAACTTTAAAAAAATTGTCTTTTGGGAATAGGACTAAGTTTTGTAGACGCATCCATATAACTCATGGAAACAGCTGAGAAGTAATAGGAACAGAAATGTTTTAAATCCAACTCTGGTGACTGAATAAGCATTTTTAATCCCATTAGGGCTATTCAGTAGGAACACCCATCCCTTCCTCACACCAGCTCGGGGCTGGGGGCCTCCCAAGGACATCACCTCATCAAAATAAAACACTGTAGTTCTAAATAGTTTTGCTTCAAATATTTTCAGTATCTACATGTCTCTCATAAATAAAAACATGGACAGCTTGTTTTTCTTAGTTTAAAAGTTGTAGAGCATCTAATTTTAGTCTTTTAATATTGACTGCTCATCATTTTGAAATGGAATCTAAGAACTAAAGCAACTCAGTACCTGTTATTGTTCTTTTTAAAACCACACGACCTTATGATTGGAAAATTAAGCAGTTTATTTTACTCTCTGAAAAAGTACTTCTATTACTTAGCAAAGCTGTATTCTACTATGGTATATTTTATGTTTTATTCATAGTTGAGATAATAGTCTAAAACAAACATAGGAAGTGGTAAAAATTCATTATTAATTGTGATGATATATATTATTACCAGTATATATGTCAAAACAGTATAACGATATCATAAAATTTTGGTAATTTTCCAAAATAAAAAGTAAAGATATTATTGAAAATGGTATTTTTAATGAGATGGGAATGTCTTAAAACAGCAATAGCTAATATAACCTTTCCTGGATTTCACATATTGTTAGAATGAAATGGGATTTAGCATCATTTTTGTACATATTTAAATTTTTAATTGCAGCTTTTCTTAATGTTATTGTATTTTTTAAAACCTTTATTTTATTTATTTATTTTTGTGTGGTGCCGAGGATCCAACCCAGTTCCTTACATATGCTAGGCAAGTGCTCTGAAACTGAGCTATAACCCCAGCCCTACATTTTAATTTTTAAGTAATTTCAAATCAAAAGTAACATTTCAAAAATAGTACAAAGAATCCCCTTTACCATTACCTTTATTCCCCCAAAGTTAAGATATGTGTCATTTTTGCTCTGATATACCTTCTCTCTTTCCCTCTTAGCTACTGTCTTTCTCTGAACTGAGAGTGTCTCAAACATAATGTCTAGTAATGCAGAATGCTTCAAAAATCTAAAATCAAGAATACTGAATTCAATTAAAACATCAAGAAGTCGACATTGGTACTCCGTTAGATTACTTGGGCTTTGCAGCGGACACCAGACTGAGTGACTTCAGTGACAGAAAGTTATTTTCTCTGAGTTCTGTTGCTAGGAGGCCAAGGTCCAGGTGTGTAGGGTTGGTCTTTCTTGAGGCCTCTCTCAGCTTGCAAGCTGCCCCCCTCTAGTGCTGTCCTCATGTGACTTTTCCTCTGTGTGAGGTAATTCTGGGCCCAGAACCCCTCTTTTCATGTTGGATTGGGTCACACACAGGACATTGTTTTACCTTAGTTACCTCTTTAAAGGCCCCATCTCATAAGTTCGGTTATATCCTGAGACACTGGGACTGAGGCCTCGAATGTGAGCTTCAGGGGAATGTGGTTCAGGCTGTGCTAGGTACTATGCTTTGCTCCTCTGCAGACCTCTTGAGTCTCCTTTATTCTGAAACTGTTATGTGGTCTTTGTCTTTCATCACCTGGATATTTTAAAAGCTATAAACCTGGTGTTTTGTAGAATATTTCTTAATGTGGCTTTGTCTGATGTTTCCTCATGGCTGCATTAAGGTTATAATTTCTAATGTTTTTATGGTGTGTTATCATTATGCATAACAATGGGATTCATCTGACATATTTGTACATGCATAATTTGCTCATTTCATTCCCCAGTACTTCCCCTTTCTCTCACCTTCACCCTCCCTGTTAACTTTTCCCTCTACCCTGCTGGTCTCCCATTGTTATAATTTGAATGTAAAGTGTCTCCTGAAAAACACGTATATTGGAAATGTGATATCCAATGCAGCAATGTTCAGAAGTAAAACAATTAGGTTATGTTAGATCTAAACTAATCAGTGGATTACTCCATTTGATGGATTATTCATTTGAATGGATTGCTGAGTGGTAACCATAGGCTGATGAGGTGAGGTTAGATGAGGCAGGTCACTGGGGGTGTGCCCTTAGGGATTGTATTTTATCTCTGGTTTCTCCCTCACTCTCTGCTTCTGGGCTCAGTGAGCTGAGGTGGTCTGCTTCACCTCAGGCCCAGAGCCAGTTATGGACTGAATCTCGGAAACTGTGAGCTAAAATAAACGTCTCCTTTTCTAAATTGTTCTTGTCAGATATTTTGGTCACAGTGATGAAAAGCTGACTGACATACACTTTTATTTATTTATTTATTTATTTTTGCTTGGTGCATTATAATTACATGTCAAGGTGGGAATCACAGTGATATATTTATACATGTATAATTTATACATACATAGCCTAATTTGGTTGATTTCATTCCTATACTTCCTCTTTCTTCCCTTTCTCTCTCCCTCAGTTCCCTTCCTCTACTCTACTGTTCTTCATTCTGTTTTCATGAGATCTCTTTTTTACTTCCTTATTTCTCTCTAACTCCCTCATTTGACCCTTGACTTCCTGAGTCTGGCTTATTTCATTTAGCACGATACCCCTCAGTTCCATCTTTTTATCAGCAAATGATAATTTCATTCTTCTATATGACTGAGTAAAACTCTGTTATGTATCTATACCGCGTTTTCTTTATTCATTTATCCGTTGACAGACACCTAGGCTGTTTCCATAATGGGGCTATTATGAATTGTCCTGATATAAATATGGGTATGCATGAATTGTTATAGTATGGTAATTTTAGTTCTTTGTGGGAAACACCAAGGAGTGGCATAACTGGATCATTTGCTGGTTCCATTTCTGGTTTTTTGAGGAATCTTCACACTAATTTCCATAGTGGTTGTACTATCAAAAACATATGAGTGTTCTTTTCCCCCACATCCTCACCAGCATTTATTATTTGTTTCAGTAAGCTAACCACTAGTTCCCTCGGTGTGTTGGTTCCTCAAAACTTCATTGCTGAAAGATGTTAATGTCACTGACCTGATGTTTTCTGAGTAAGTTAGCTTTGGTTTTTGAGCATATTTTCACTAGGAGAAGAACCTCATAGTATGCATTGTCCCAGGCATTTAACCTAACAACCTGTAGGCTCCTTGCCCTTCCTGATAGTTCTACTTCTTTCTGAGAAACATACAGAAGTACTTTTTACAATAATAAATATGCAAAAGCTTTGTTCAGTATGAAATGCCCTTTAATTGTTGGCTATTATTAAGGAGGATTTAAGTGTGTGTTGATCCTGGGAAATTCCAAGCAATTCTGTTCTTGAACAAACTATGTCCTTAGTAGAAGCAGATTAAACCTCTTGAAAATTACTTCTAATACTGAATGTGTTAATGTATTGGCATATTTTATTATTGTATGACTTAATATTCCTGTTTAGAAGACCTATGTAAGAGGCAGGACACATGGGCCCTAAAAACAACTATAATGTCTTCATTTTTCTTTATTTCATCTTTGGATGCATTAGACTGTAGTCTTTTGTTGAATTAAAGGTACATGCCTCTGATTGGCAGCATCTCCCTTTCATTTATTGACTTAACTGTTAGTTGGAAATGCTATCAATAGAAAATAGCCATCTTATTTTGGGAGAGTTAATGTCAACAGAAAGTAACCATTTAAAAAGATTGATTCTTTAAAACTAAAAGATTTCATTAATTTGGTTATACCTATTATGGTTTAAAGAGGCATTTTGATATGATGCAAGAGGCTAAGATGATAGTCATTCCTGTTACATCTTTGACTGGGAAAAGGAGCCCTTCAAAACAGACTAGCCCTATACATTCTGGGTGGGAAGATATCTGACATTACAGAGACATGGAAAAATAAGGCTAGTTGACTAGGGACAGATATAATGAGTGGTTCAACCATTGTTTATTTGTGAATTCAACAACTAACTCTTGAGTGTCTTTTTTTATTAGATATTAGATGTAAAGATGATAGAATAAGAGCAGTTCTTATTTGATTCAACACTTTACTCTATGATTGTCATTGTTTTGGACATTTTACATATAAAAAACATCTCACAACCAACCTATGAATGAGGGTATTGTTATCTCCACTTTCTCTCTCTCTCTCTCTCTCTCTCTCTCTCTCTCTCTCACACACACACACACACACACACACACACACACACACACGAAACAGTGGACACATAAAGTTGAAGTAGTTTGTCCAAGGTCACATAGTATATGACAGAGCCAGAGACTGGATATAGATGGCCTCAGAGCTCCCCAGTATGCAGCCCTCCATTTGACACTGTTCTTTCTGACATTTTTAAGTTTTGCACATGAAATATAGAACAGGTGGGACTTAGCAGGGCATATCATTCAGCATTTTCCAAAGGAGATAGAGCCAATAGGATACATAAATTGTGATAGATACTTTAGAGGGAATTTATTTGGGGTATTAGGTCACATGATTACAGTGATTGAGGAGTCCCAGGACAGGTCTTCTGTAAGCAAAGAACTTGGGGAGCCAGCAGCATGGCCTTGGGCCAAGTCCAAAGGCCTCTGAATCAGGGAGACTAATGGTACAATTCTCACAAAGTGAAACTGATTAACTTTATTTTGTAATTAGTGTTACCAAACTTACCTCTAGAGTTGCAAAATAAAATAATAAAAATACATAAAACTTTAAATCAAAAATTATGTACATTATACTGTACATTTATAAATACAAATTAATTAAAATTGGTGGTCATCAATTTTTTTTATTTTTATTTTTTTTTTATTTACTTATTGATTCATTGAACACAAATGGAGTACAGCTATTGTTTCAAGGGTTGTACACAAAGTAGAGTCACTCCATCTGTGCTTTCATGCATGTACACAGGGCAATGATATCTGTCACACACTCTGTTATTAATTTTACCCCCCACCCGCCCCCACCCCTCCCTTCCCTCTATGCTAGCTATCTTTCCTCCATTCTTGCCATCTTTCCCCCCC
>JAJEJO010051218.1:51219-113059 GCA_020662805.1 Glaucomys volans
ATCAACGAGAAAGTTAGAAACAGAAACTACTCCAAGACCTGGAGATTAAATAATATGCTATTGAATGATACATGGATAACAGAAGACATTAGGGGGGAAATTAAAAGATTCTTAGAGGTCAACGAGAAGAAAGGTACAACATATCGAAATCTCTGGGATACTATGAAAGCAGTGCTAAGGGGAAAGCTCATTGCAGAGAGTGCATTTAATAAAAGAATGAAAAGTCAACAAATCAATGACCTCACATTACAGCTCAAAGCCCTAGAAAAAGAGGAACAGATCATCACCAAAAGTAGTAGAAGACAGGAAATAATCAATTTATAAACTGATGATAAAAGTATTAAGCATTAACTCGTAGGAGTTATGAGAATTATAAGAAGTATTTCACACAGACCACTTAGCATGCCACATGCCATCTGAGTGCTCAACAGTATGCATGGTGGTTGTAGCAGTATTTGCTTTTCTACCAAATGTAGTTACTTCTCCTAGCAGCTTAGCCATAGAATCACACTGAACTACAGGATATGCTGAGTAAATCCTGTTGACTGTTCACCTTCCTCCCAGAATATGCAGCATCTTCATGGAGTTATGGGAGGAAAATGTGAAAGCTTCTGTCTTGGTATGTGTTTAGGTCAGGGATATGGAAGAAGCTTCATTTTCTTAATTGTTTGCATGGGAATGGAGCTTTCAGAAAGCTATGTCACCTGTGTCAGGTGGGCCTGTTCTGTGGTGGGCCATCTACAGAGGGAGAGATAGCCTCTTAACTGTTTCTAAGAACAAAAGTGTTGAATCCTGATTCAACACTAAAAAGTTAATTTTTGTGTAAAATTATTGTCATGCTGTCAGCAATTGTATTGAAGAATTTTTGCCTAACCTGAGGTCATTAAGGCTTTTTCCTCCTAATTTCTTCTAGAAGTTCTATACTTTTAGGTCTTGCACTTAGGGCCATGTCCACCTGGAGTGAATGTTTATATATGGCACAGAGTAAGAGTCAAGATTCTTTTGTTTACCTTTGGACACGCCATTGTTCCAGCACCACTTCTTGTAGACGCCCTTTCTCTGCTGCTTGCCTTCCTACCCTACCCTTGTGGAGAGCCAGCCGAGTGTATGCCGGGGTCTGCATGTGCTCCGTGTGCTCTCATTGGTCTCCTTGTGTCTTTAATGCCTGTTTACATACTGTAGCTTTATGATAAGTTTTGGATTCAGGTGGTGGAATTCCTCCACCTTCATTCTTGGTTTTCAGAATGGTTTTGTGTAGTCTAAGTCCTTTGTGTTTCCATATGAATTTAGAAACTGCTTTTCATTGCCTGTAGGAAAGCCTACTAGAATTTTGATGGGGTTGTGATAGCAGCAGGTCAGTTCCCAGGGCAGTGGTGTTGGATTCCTAAGTGTAAGTGTGTGTGGTCTGTTTGTCTATTTTGCTTGTGGCGATCTCATCGTTTATGTCACATTAGGTGCATGACATTTAGGATTGTTAGGTCTTCTTGATAGCCTAACCCCTTTATCATTTGAAACAACCTTTTCCTTATCCTTGGTGATAGTCTTCACTCTGAAATCCACCTGTCTGGTATGAACACAGCCTCTCCACCATTGTTTTGGCTGGTGTCAATGGTACATCCCACCTTCCTTTAACTGTACTTATTTTTGTTTAAAGTAAGATTCTTATACACAGCAAGTAATTTGTTCAGGCCTTTTTTTTTTTCCAACCTAACACTCCTTACCCTTTAATCATGATGTTTACACCATTTACTTTTCAAGAGTAGCTGTAAATCCGCCAACTCTATTTTCTATTTGTTCTGTCTGTTCTTTATTCTATCCTCTCTTCTCTTGCCTTTAAAATTGATTTTTTTTGTGACTTTGTTTTATGAATCAGGTTTCAATTGATTAAAAAAAAAGTCTTCTTAGAACATTTTCATAGTGTTTCATTAGTTTTGAACCCATTTTGTTTATATATAAAAATGCAAGTGATTTGTCTGTAGGATCAACTGATTGACATGAGGGAAAATAGAAATTTATCTGAATTTCAACCAAATTTATTTGTAGTATTTAGGAAACAAGAATATGACTGTGAGGTTTGAGAACAATCTTCATTCAGTTTGGATTCACATACTTTTGGTAGAACTAAAACTCTAAGCACTAAAATAGTGGGACTGAGAAGTATCAAAGAAATATCAAAATAACTTGACAATAACATATTTATTAGTGTTCTTGGTGTAAATATTTTGAGTACTTGGTAGATTCTGGAGATTAGTGCTCTATCTGAAGTGTGTGCGGCAAAGATTTTCTCCCACTCTGAAGGCTCTCTCTTCACATTGCTGATTGTTTCCTTTGCTGAGAAGAAGCTTTTTAGTTTCACTCTATCCCAATCATTGATTCCTGCTTTTATTTCTTGCGCTTTGGGAGTCATGTTAAGGAAATCTGGTCCTAGGCCAACATGATGAAGATTTGGATCTATTTTCTCTTCTATTAGGTGCAGAGTCTCTGGTCTGATTTCTAGGTACTTGATCCACTTTGAGTTGAGTTTTGTACAGGGTGAGAGATATGGGTTTAGTTTCATTTTGCTGCGTATGGATTTCCAGTTTTCCCAGCACCATTTGTTGAAGAGACTGTCTTTTCTCCATTGCATGTTTTTGGCTCCTTTGTCAAGTGTGAGATACCTGTATTTATGTGGGTTTGTCTCTGTGTCCTCTATTCTGTACCATTGATTTACCTGTCTATTTTGGTGCCAGTACCATGCTGTTTTGTTACTATTGCTCTGTAGTATAGTTGAAGGTCTGGTATTGTGATCTTTACACCAAGAACACTAATAACCCAATCAATAAATGGGCCAAAGAAATGAACAGACACTTTACAGAGGAAGATCTACAAGCAATCAACAGATTCATGAAAAAATGTTCAACATCCCTAGTTATAAGAGAAATGCAAATCAAAACCACCTTAAGATTTCATCTTACCCCAATTAGAATGTCTTTTATTAAGAATACAGGCAACAACAGGTGTTGGCGAGGATGTGGGGAAAAGGGTACACTCATACATTGCTGGTGGGAGTGCAAGTTGGTGCAGCCACTCTGGAAAGCAGTGTAGAGATCCACCATTTGACCCCGCTATCCCACTCCTTGGCCTATACCCAAATGACTTAAAATCATATTACTACAGTGATGCAGCAACATCAATGTTCATAGCTGTCCAATTCACAATAGCTAGATTGTGGAACCAATCTAGATGCCCTTCAATAGATGAATGGATAAAGAAACTGTGGTATATATACACAATGGAATATTACTCAGCCATAAAGAAGAATAAAATTATGGCATTTGCAGGTAAATGGATGATGTTGGAGACTGTCATGCTAAGTGAGATTAGCCAATCCCAAAAATCCAAAGGGCGAATGGTCTCTCTGATAAATGAATGATGATGCATAATGCGGGGGGGAAGGGTGGCAAGAATGGAGGAAGGATAGATAGCATAGAGGGGAGGGAGGGGTGGGGGCAGGGTGGGCGGTAATAATAACAGAATGTGTGACAGACATCATTGCCTTGTGTACATGTATGAATTCACAGATGGTGTGACTCTACTTTGTGTACAACCAGAGAAACAATAGCTGTATTCCATTTGTGTTCAATGAATCTAAATTAAATTAAAAAAATAATAACATATTTAAGTACCAGGATTTCATTTAAAAAGTCTCCTTAGTAAGAACAAAGAGTCAGGTTCAGTAAGTAAAATAAAATTTTAAGCATATGCATTTTAATTTGTTTTTAGCATCTATGATATCTTAGCAGAGTGTGTGCATATGTAATGATGAGGAGTATATGTTCATTGAGAGTGCACCTCCTAAATTCTTCTACTGATGAAGATCTTAACAATCAAACATTTAGAGGCACCCCTCCACTAGAGGATTTTGAGAACTAAGCTAAATATTTTGAAGGGTTACATGAGAAAATATCTAATTACTTGATCCACTTAGTTTCATTCATATTGTTATGCAGAATGTGGATAGTCTTCTCTGTGGATAGTAAGCTGTCCTGTGTTAGATGTGGGGAAAAATGTAAATGTTAAAAAAGTTGCTCAGTCTTTCATTATAGTATGTTTTCAGTCTTAATTTGCTGTGGAGGGCTCTTGGGTTTCTCCTGTAAGTTCTCTCTTCTAATTAATTTCATCTACTTACAAATCCACATGTGTAAGCGTTGATCCTTCCCTTTGACTGGCTCTATTGCTTGTTTTAATTTCATCTCACGTATTAGTTTATAAGTATTTGCAAAAGTACATTTGCTCACATACAAATACACAAGATCTTAAGTTCGTAGGACAGCATGTTGTGCCTTTCCATTTTCCATTAATATGTTTACCTATTTATGTGCACAGTCGATGACTTTTATATACAAATTTGTGTTTTACATTTGAATTCACTGCTCTGACACCAGTATAACCCCAAATCCATTCTTTTTAAGAATAGGAAAAATTAAACAGTGAAATCAACAAGTAGGAAAGAAATGATGAAATCTGCCTAAGAAAGCTGAATTTGATAGGCAGGTGACATGTAATTAATTAAAGTTTTTCTTTCAGCAGATTTAGAAGAAACCTAGATTTTCTGTTCCTTAAAATTAGCATTCACTCATTTTGTAATAATAAAATGAGCATGATTTATTTTTCGCATTTTTATTATTAAAAATTTGAAAGTATAAAACATGTACTGTACAGAAGACAAAGGTCATTTTGCTCCCTAAAGATTATGGCTGATAAAAAGATATTTGCTACAAAATTAAATAAGACTTAAAGACATAATTAGAAAAAAGCTGCTTTGTTTCTCCAAGTTCACATGTGAACAGAGCTTCAGAGTACATGGAAATTTGGACAGTAGTAACTTTGCCTTAGTTTCAACTGTGATTCTGATTCTTTTATGCCGGATTCTGAATTTTAATGCTAAGCCACTGTAGCCATTGTTTAAGTTGTTTTTTTTGTCTGCCTTCCAGATGTACCATCGGATCCGGCACTCAGAGTGCATCTACCGCGTAACCATGGAAAAGCTGTCCTACCACAGCATCTGCACCGCTGAGGAGTGGCAAGGCCTCATGCGCTTCAACCTCCCCGTGCGGCTCTGCAAAGAAATTGAGCTGTAAGTGTCCCGCTTGGTTAGTTAGTTCAGCTGCAGATTCTCAATGTCATTGGAAAAAGTAAACCAGGTTGTAGAATTAGAATCACAGATAGTGTACATTTTGAGAATAATTAACCTGAAGGTTAACATTTATTATTACTCTGTTGCATACTTTACGCCATATAATATTTAATGTTCAAAATGGCATTTAATGTCAGATACATAAAGTTCTCATCTACATATAAATTTACATTTCCAAATTAAAGTCAATAATGTAATAATAATTAGTTCAAGATGCACATTTTGTTTTCTAATTCTATGCTAATTTATTTAAGTTACTAGTGGTAGGACCTGTGATAATCTTGTATCTTGTATGCCCATTGTAATGCAAACCAACATTATTTATCTAAACAGAAAACCTTCAGAAATGACCCAGAGCTGATAATTTTGCCTTACTTCTAATTCTGTACAGCACTGTTCATTCCAGTTGAATGTTAGTAACTAAATTAGTGAGAAATAGATACTAATGTAACTTTAAATGTTTATATTTATGAAATTCTTATTTCAGTTTAAATAGGAGAACAATTTCAACTCCAAAAAATACTTCCAATAAAATTTCTCCCTTTGAATTATATAGAAACAATAGGATAACTTTTTAAATTTATTTCTCTGATAATAACATCAGCATCTTTTTAAACAGATTGTTTAATAGACAATTAAACAAGAGATATACTAAGTTTCTAAGGAAATATGTGAGATCTCCCAAAAACTTTCTGTCCCAGACAGGAGTGCCTGAAAAATCAGGGAAATGATGACCAAGATCCCAGGGTCTTTTTAGTTTCTTTTTTTTAAGTTTGGGCTCAGGGTCACTCAACCAGTGAGCCACATCCCCAGCTCTGCTTTGTATTTGATTAGAGACAGGGTCTCACTGAGTTGCTTCGGGCCTTGTTAAGTGCTGAGGCTGGCTTTGAAGTTACAGCGCTCCTGTCTCAGCCTCCTGAGCCACTGGGACTACAGGCGAGAGCCATAGTGCCCAGTTTTTGGTTTCTTGAAAGAAAAAAGTTTGAATGATTTTCTTTACTTTCTGTTTGCTCTACTTGCTTTTAGTAATAAACTACTCTTTTAATTTCAGATTCCACTTTGATATTGGTCCTTTTGAAAGCATGTGGCCTGGGATCTTTGTCTACATGGTTCATCGGTCCTGTGGGACGTCCTGGTACGAAGTTTCTGAGTGCTTTCTGTTTACAGTCTGCAGTGACGTGATTCCCTCCTTCTCATGCACCTCACCATTTTCTTTGTTTATAATCCTCTTAAAATATGGCATATATGAATTTGTTTCTAAATATTCAAGTTAAAATGGGCTGGGATTATTGGACAAATCTGCAGCCTTTTCATATTCTCCACAGTGACTACTGAGTTCCCTAACAGTCTGGTTGAAGCCTGGTTCACCACCACACATCTAAGAGGTATCATAGAAAAAGGTTACAGGCTGTGTAGTTGTAGGAGGCGAAGCTTGCTTCTCAGCAGAATTGCTTACTTTAAAAGTATTTAGAATGCTTTGCACAAACACAGCATTGACCATATATCTGTCAGGTTGCATGTAAAATAAAAAAGTCTCCAGATTCAAAGTACAATACTTCATCAGTAATTATAGTTCCATTCATTGCAAATCTCTGCCCACTGTGGCCTGCCTGTTTTATGGGACTTTGTGATTTCAGATCTGATCTTCTACAGCTTAAATATACAAACTTAAAATACAAGCATTGATTTTCTTTTGTACCTTTTGACTCATTTAGGCATAAATGCCCATATATATATGCAGTTTGTGAATCTGAATATGGGTTTTTGAAAAATGTTGGCTTTATCTATCCTGGAGCAAGATGATGCTGTGTTAGTTTGAGTCCTGTGGGGCACAGGAAATGCTGGTAAACATGTGTCATGGGGTTAATGATGGAGACCGTGTGCTGGTTCTGCTACTTATCCCTGGTGGGACAATTAATATATCTGAACAAAAACCATGAAAGATTCTCCATTCTCTTCCTTCTTTTTGGCTGGAGAAAGAGGAGGGAAAGATGAGTCATTGTCCGATGCTCATGGTTTGGTCAGTGTGGAAATTCTTGTGGCGCAGATGTGTAAATGGCAGAAACGTGTAACTCGGCCAGAGGCTCTTTTGAACATTAGTGGTTCTCTGCTGGCTTTGGCCTTAACAACTTTTTCTTCTCACAGCTTTGAACTTGAAAAGTTGTGTCGTTTCATTATGTCTGTGAAGAAGAACTACCGACGGGTTCCATACCACAACTGGAAGCATGCGGTCACGGTGGCACACTGCATGTATGCCATACTGCAGAACAATTACGGGCTCTTCACAGACCTCGAGGTGGGTGGCACACCCTTCCCCTTCACACTGGACACAGTTTCCAGTGCTCAGGGTTCAGTCATTGTGGGAATCCTTGCAGTGCAGATGTGTGAGCAGCAGAAATGTGTGACTCATTCAGAGCAAGATGGTATGCCATGGTGACATGCTGTTCCAGGACAGATTTTGTGTCAGTAAATTAGAACAGCACTTTTTTAAGATTCAGTACCCAAGAATTTAGCATTTTTTTTTAAATAAGAAAATAGATAAAGAAATTTCAACTTCCAAAATATCCTTCAAGGAAATACTAATTTTGTAGTCTTTTTTCCTGATTGAATTTTAAGTGTTCTGAAAGGATGTGAACAGAGTGAATTCTGCATACCCTAGATAATGACACTTCCCACTGATTATAGAACTCAGAACATTAAATGCAGTGAAAACATAAATGATTTTTTGATTTAGTCTAGCATAAGGAAACAGGCTCTCAGAAGTTTAACTGATCTACCTGATTTACAAACAAGTTAGTATATTAGGGTTCTCTAGAGGAACAGAATCAACACAAGTATAATTATAACTTTCTTTTTTTTTTTGGAACCAGGGATTGAACTCAGGGACACTCGGTCACTGAGCCACATCCCCAGCCCTGTTTTGTATTTTATTTAGAGACAGGGTCTCACTGAGTTGCTTAGGGCCTCGCTAAATTGCTGAGGCTGGCTTTGAACTCGCGATCCTCCTGCCTCAGCCTCCCAAATTGCTTGGATTACAGGCGTGCGCCACCACGCCCGGCTTACAAGTATGATTATAAAAGGGGATTTATTAGATTGGCTTACACGACCAGCTGGATAGTCCACAATGGCTGTCTGCTGCTAGAGAGCTGGAAGAACCAGCAGCTGCGCAGTCCAAGAGACAGAAGCCCCACAACATGAAGGATCAACAGTGCTACCCTAGTCTGAGTAGCAGACTGAGAAGCTCTGGTCCTAGTCTGAGACCAGAACTTCTGGAAACTACCTGGAGAATCACTGGCAGAGTCTGCTTTGGAAGAGTGAAGAAGTGGGAGTCCGATATCCTCAGATAATCGAAGCAGTGATCAAGAACCCGTTCAAGAAGAGCCGAGCTTGCATCTGCATCTGCTTCCTTGTTCTTCCAGCTTTTATTCCATCCTATTGGGCAGTGCTGCCCATGCTCAGGGAGGGGCTCCACTTCAGTTCACTATCCCCAATGCCAGTCATTCCTAGACACTCCCTCTTTGACACACCCAGAGGCCTCTTAATCATTGGCATCTTTAAATCCAGTCAAGTTGGCAATTCAAATTAACCAGAACAGTTGGTGACCACCCAAAGCTTTCAAAATAGAATTACAAGATTTTGAGACTTAATTCTCCATGCAGCCACTATAGTCAAATCCCCTTACTTGAAAACCCAGTCAAGCACTGAGCTGTAGGGCACTCCTTTACCCCAGAGATGCTGATCCCCTAGGTAGATTACCTGAAACTAAAGGATGTCCCTCTGACCACACTTGTCCTGGTGATGCCTACCAACACCCTGATCCAGTCCCCCTGTATCTTCTCTGTGAACTCATGCCACACTTCAGGTCGCATCTGGATGTGCAGAGAGGAAACCATTACTTGATCTTCCTTCAAACTAGAACCCGGTATTCCTGAGATCCAGTCTCTTCTTTTTCCATTCTATCTGTCCAAATTCACAGTCTGAGCAACAGTCTTGAAAGGTGCATTCCAGAAGGAAAAGAAATAGCCATTTCAGAGAAAGAATCAAAAGTATGCCTTTTTAAAAAAAATTTTTTTTTAGTTGAAGCAGAGTTTAAACAAATAATTATAATTTATCACTTCTCAAGAGAGACCCAGATGAAATCTGTTCTTTTTCTATGTTTAAACAATTTTCAATTCTACCAAAGTCCATTCTTTTGGGACTTTCAACATTTTCTCCATTTAATTCCTTTTAAGGAAGCAACTTCATTGTTTCCTTTTGTCATAAGATATCTTAGTGAGTTTTAAGAATTTTACAAATTGTACTTTCAAACAGAGTAGCAATGAAATTTATATTTTAAAGATTGAAAATTTAAAGGTGTTATAATATTTGACTTCAAATTATATTACAGAGCTACAATAACAGAACCTGCATGGTACTGGCATAAAAGCAGACATAGACCAATGGTACAGAAGAGAAAACAGAGACAAACCCACACAGATACAGTCATTTGATCTTTGACAAAGGTGCCAGAAATATACATTAGAAAAAAAGAAAACCTTTTAAACAAATGGTGCTGGGAAATTTGATTTCCATATGTGGAAGAATGAGACCAGACCCTAATCTCTCACCCTGCATCAAAATCAACTGAAAATGGATCTGAGACCTAGGAATTAGACTAGAAACTGTGCAACTCCCTGAGGAAACATAGGGTCCACACTCCAGCATATAGGTACAGGCAACGACTTTCTCCATAGGACCTCTAAAGCTCAGGAAATAATGCCAGGAGTTAATAAATGAGATGGCATCAAATTTAAAAGCTTCACAGCACAGGAAACAATTAGGAATGTGAAGAGAGAACTGACAAAATGGGAGAAAATCTTTTCCAGCTACTCTTCTGACAGAGGATTAACATCTAGAATATATAAAGAACTCAAAAAACTTAACACCAAGAAATCAATTAACCCAGTTAATAAATGGGCAAATGAATTATTTTATTGATTTATTTTTTTATGGTGCTGAGGATCTAACCCAGTGCCTCACACATGTGAGGCAAGTACTCTGTTTCTGAGCTACAATAGCAGCCCTTGGGCAAATGAATTAAATAGACACTTTTCAAAGAGGAACTACAAATGGCCAGCAATTATGAAAATATGTTCAACATCACTAGTGATTGGGGAAATGCAAATCAAAAGTACACTGAGATTTCCTGTCACATCAGTCAGATTGGCAGTCATCAAGAATACAGAATAAATACTGGAGAGGATGTGGAGAAAAAGAAACACTTTAACACTATTGGGATTATAAATTAGTGCAACCACTATGGAAATCAGTCTTCAGGTTACTCAAATGGCTAGGCATCGAACCACCATGTGACACATTCTTCCTTTATCCTAAAAGATTGAAGTCCTCATAACATAATGATACATGCATACCCATATTTATAGAAGTACAATTCATAACAGCCAAGCTATGAAATCAGCCTAGGTATTCCATCAATGGATGAATGGATAAAGAAAACATGGTGTGTATGTGTACACATATATACATACATATACGTATACACACACACACACACACACACACACATACATATACACACACACACATACACACTGTGGAGTTTTATTCAGCCATAAAGAAAAATGAGGCCAGACATGGTGGTACACACCTGTAATCCCAACGGCTTGGGAGGCTGAGGCAGGAGGAGCAAGATTTCGAAGCCAGCCTCAGCAAAAGCAAGGCACTAAGCAACTCAGACCCTGTCTCTAAGTAAAATACAAAATAGGACTGGGTATGTGGTTTAGGGGTCAAGTGCCCTGTGTTCAATCCCAGTGCCCGCCTTCACCCCCGCCAAAAAAAGAAAAGAAAAATGAAATTATGTCATTTGCAAGAAAATGGATGGAACTAGAGACCATTATGTTAGGCGAAATAAACCAAACTCAGAAGGTCAAAGTTCACATGTTTTCTTTCATATGTGAAAGCTAGAGAAGAAAAGAGCAAAGAAAGGTGGGGGAGAACCTCACAAAAATCAAAGGTAGATCAGTGGGGGAAAGGGAACAGGGAGTGGGAGGAAGGGAAAAGAGGGGGAATTGATGGAGAGGGATATGGCCAGATTACATTCTTGTATTGTGTTGTATTATGTGCCTATATGAATATGTACCAAGAAATCCCATCATACGTACAACTACAATGCACCAATAAAAATATGGAAAAAAATTTTAAAAAATGAGAATTAGCTGATGACACTGCTTTGCTAAAAGCCCTGCCGTCATCCCCATCATGTGGACAGGACAGCAGCTTGCCTTCGCTCAGACCTCTCCAGGAGGTGCTCTCCTGTTCCCTCTGCTGAACCCTCTGCCCAGCCCTTACTTCTCTCCATCCTTCTCCCACCATGGCTCACAACTGACCCCCTTCCCAAGGCCTCTTCTGGCTGTTTTATTTAATACTCAGCCTGCCTTCCTCAGTCCCCTTTAGCCCTTTTAAATTTTTCTACATGATTTGACATTTTTTACCTGCTATATGATTTACTTATTATTTATGATAGTAATAGCATGTTAGAATTTAGCATCCGATTGGTTTCGAACGGAGGAGAACTGAAGCTGTCCTCTTCTTGTGAAGACCTGCTTCAGCCACAGTGCTTCAGAACATTTGATACCTCCTGCACCTGCTCTTAGAGCTGAGCAGGAAGATTCAGATTTGATTGTCAAGTTCATATGCAGAAAAGCAAAGCGAAGTTAGATTCCCTGAAGTTTTCAGTATTCCTGAGGGTGTTGAATATGTTAATGGCAGAAGTGAATGTGAAATGAAAGTGAGCTCAAGTCTCCTCCTGTCTCATTGCTTTGTTTGAACATCTCTGCCTTACTTTCTTCAGCGGAAAGGACTGCTGATCGCCTGTCTGTGCCATGACCTGGACCACAGGGGCTTCAGTAACAGCTACCTGCAGAAATTCGACCACCCGCTGGCAGCTCTCTATTCCACCTCCACCATGGAGCAGCACCATTTCTCCCAGACAGTGTCCATCCTACAGGTGAGCCCTTGCTCACTGTGCCCATGCCCAGGGCCTCCTGGGAGGTGTGAAGCTTCCTAAGTGAGATGAGAGTGTTGTTAGGCTTACTTGAAAAGCAGCAGTTACATTTTATTGTGGCATATTATACTTATCCTCATAACTAAATGATTATGTGGATTTTTTGAATATATACATATTTATTTTTCTTTTTTTTAAATCTTTTTAGCTGTTGACAGACCTTTATTTTATTCATTTATTTATATGTGGTGCCGAGAATCGAACCCGGTGCCTCATACATGCTAGGCAAGCACTCTACCACTGAGCCACAACCCAGCCCCAAATATGTATATTTTTCAATTACATTTGCTTTCCAGGTACTATACCAATAATATATGATATTCACAAGCAAATTTTATTTCACATAGTTTAATTATATGGATTATCATATTCTTGAACCAGAATGTATTCAGCATCTTAAAATTTAGGTAAATTCAAGGTTTTTAGGTGTATTGAATTTCTTTTATCTCTTCTTGCATGAATGTTTTTATTTTAGTGCTTTTAAGATGTTCCTGGTGATTGATCTCACTTCAGTAAAAAGTTATTGTGGTCCTTCTTCCTTAAACCTTTTTTCTAAACCTCACTGTAACAAGGTAGTTATTGTGTCAAAATGGTTTGAATCCCATCACAGAGAATTTTTTAAATTATGATTTGTGTTTGGCTTAAGGATGGTGGGCCCTATCTCTCCCTCCTCCTGCAGCAGCTAAAGAGGAAAAGGAATCTGCGTGGGTGTTGTGATGTGGCGTGTCTGCAGGAGGTCTGGAGTTTCCAGAGTTGCATGGCCAAGTGCCAGCAGTGACTGTAGCAGTGACTGGCCATGAGCAGATCACAAATAGAGAGGCTGTTTCCACTTGGTGCAGGTTTTCTGTCGTGTGTAAGCCCCCGGGATTTTACTTTCTCCCCTCAGCTTCTCTGAGGCTTCTCTAGTGCTCCTCATTTGGCCCGTGTGTCCAAAGGGTTGGTAGTACTACATACTCAAACTTAAAACCCAATGAAACTTAGCTGTCTAGGTACTGAGAAGGTAAGTAATCAAATCCCTGATGTGCAAGTGCTGTTCTGATTAGCTGCTGGGTAAAAGTGGAAGAGAAGTTAGATATGGAGTTACTTTAGTTACTTTCAATCTGTAACCCCTAGGTAGCTGCTGTTGATCTTGCGCATCGATGAGTTCTGTTCCTGAAAGCAGTATGTGATCATTGGTCCTTTCTTTTTGAAATGATGTATATTTGAATAGAAAAATGCATACATGCAAGCACACTTAGAAATTTAACGAGGATAAAAGGTGTGTGTAGATGTGTATGTAAGTCGCACTTCTTGTAAGTAGGTAAACATTGTAGAACTTCATTGCAGTTATATTTACTTTGACCTCACTTATTCATTATTTGAAGGTATTTTTTGTACAACTAGAAGGATAGATGCTAGAAATGACATCCATATGCCTTCAGTTAAAACTCACGGAATTAACATCCTGTGTCCTAAATAAATTCATACATTTGATGATGGCAGTGCTTCTAGCAGTTTAATGTGCAAATGAATTTTAATAGATTCATGTTTCCTTAGAAAGCCTATTTAAATATAATAGAATTAACTTTGAAGTAGGCCAGCATTGAAAAGCAGATTGCTACTAGGTTAGACTAAAAACTAACCCTGTGATTCAGAAGTTCTGTGAAGTAGTTCTGGACCCCCTGCGCTATTGCTCAAATGAAGGTTTCGGGGTTCGCCGCACATGAGAGGTGTTCCCAAAACAAGTGGGAAAATTAAGTTCAAACAGGCAAACCTTTGGCATCCAAAAAGTTATTAGAGGATTGATTCCAGATACTAGAGATGGAATTAGTGCCCGGGAGGATTCGTTTGCCCTCCGTAAGAGACAGTAAGGCACTGCCCGCCTGCCAAGGAGGGAGCAGGAGGAAGTGCCAGGACTTGCTGCACATTCAGGTGCAGAGCCCTGCATGTCTAGAAAGGGACGTGTACACTGAACTGACTGGAAAGCACCAGAGGAGGAGTGTGGGGAGCCCCTTCCCTGGGGCAGCAGTGTTCGGGACAGGGTTCCCTCTTGCTCTAAAGTGTCTGCACCCGTGGCTGTCCTGCACGTGGGCTTGTGAACCCTCCCTGGTGTGTGTTCTCCGACTCTCCCAGCCGTCCCTTGGAGTTAGATGGCAAGTGTACTTGTCGAGAGCCTCTTGTTCACCCACACCTGTTTAGGCCCCTGGAAGATAGACATGTGCAGAACAAGGTCAAGTCCCTGCCCTCCTGCCACCAAGTGTGCAGTGGGAAGGGCCATGTCCAAGTGTCTGTCCCCAGGGTGCTCACTGGCCCACCTGGCCACTCTTGCCCTGACTCTTCAGCCTGGTGCTCAGCAGGGTCTGTGTCTGCCGGGGCACTCTGCATTCTGTGTGACCAATGCTGTGTGCGCATTGTTTTATTGAATACCTTGTCCACTTTACAGCTCCCCAGGGGGCGACCTGTCACCCAAGCCTAAAGGTTGTAACCTTGAAGTCATCATTTCCCTTCCTTTTGCCACATGTCCCCAGCCTCATACCAAGACCTGCCACTTTAATGCTTTGTCAAAGACATCTTCAAACTGGACCAAGGAAAATGTTATCTTTGGGTAACAGTAAAACTTACAACTTCCAGCCCCTAAAATGCTACAAAACATCGTATAGGTACATCAGGCCAGTGCTTGAAACAAAGGTATCAACCTTTGTTTACCCACAAAAGACTTTTTCTCCTACTGTCTTGATCTTTGCCTGTTCTCCATAGCTGTTGCCACATGGATAACTGTAGGTCTGGCTGGAAGTACCCATCCGCATAGCCAGATTTTAAAAGATAGGCAGTTCAGTGTCCTGCGTCATGGCGGGAAATGGTTCCCCATCAGGCACCTGTAGGGCTGTGTGAGTGCTGATTTCCATTGTGGCTTCTGCTGTCGCCTGCTGGGCAGGCTGGGCAAGCAGAAGGATTCTACTGGCCACCTCAGCAGCAGCAACAAGCAGGCAGGAGTCAAATACATCTTACCCTGTGCCTCACTCTTGCACACAGCTTTTAAGGCGGCAGAAGAGCAGGGAGTTTATAATGGTCACAGAGAGAAGGGTGTGGTGAGTAGTCTCCTGCTGAGGATGAGGTAGGTCACGAATCAGTTCAGAAGTATACAGGCACGGAGAGAAACACAGACCCACATTCTTAGCTTTGTCTGAGCCTCCTCTTCTCTCTTGGTTCTGCACCTCAGGGATGTCTACCACTATTGAGAGCATGGTGGACATTCAGACGGAAGAGCCTGCTTGGTCTGCAGTGAATGCCAAAGCCCTTGTGACCTACTGCAGCCTCCTGAGGGCCCGTCACCCACCTTTTCTCCCTGACACTCCCATCTCAGCCTTCATACCGTTCTGTTTTTACTGCCTTTTTCCCTCACCTACCATCATTTCTCCAAGCCTGTCTCTCAAATTTATCCCCCAAATCTATGCCTAAAGTATTATTCTCTTGTTGAAGGGTCTTCAGTGGTTCTCTGAAGCCTCAGGAATTAATTCCCAGTTTCATAATTGATACGTAAGTCTTTTTTGAATGGCCTCTGCCTATTGCAGGATCACACACTATCTGCCAGACTTTTGTAAATCCAGAGTACTCTCCACCCCTTTCTGTAACCAGCGTCTCATCTTTTAGGCTCATCTTGGGCATTAACTCCCCTGGTGAAATAATTATGGAATCCCCACAGAGCCGGGCCAGGCATTGTGCCTCTTTTACATGACCCCTGAGTGTCTTGAGCATATGTATGTCTTAGGGTTTTTTGTTTAAACTTTATATTGAAATTTTCTGCTATAACATAGCTTTCTAATTCCTTTGAATTGTAAATTGATGAAGGCAGTCAGTGCCCCTTACTCATCTCTGTACCAACCTCTGGGTCTCTTGTTGTGTGCAGAGACGGGAATGTGAAGGTAGAGTAAGGGTTCAGGAGAAGCCACAGTGGGCAGAACAACTGGGCAAAGCATGGAGAGCAGAAAGTGCAGGCTTCATTTAGGAGAAGGTGAGTGGCTGTGTGCCCTCGGGCAGAGGGCTCCTGGTAGTGGCCCAGCAGCAGAAGGCCTGCGGGATGCCTTCAAGTGAGATTTTTCTGTTTGGGCATTGACATCCAGGAAAGCAGGTAACTTTGTCTTCTTACCTAAAATGTACATATTTCAACCGTTGTGAGAGAAGCATTATTATGGCTGTATTAGATCAGTTTGGTCTGTTTTCTAAATGAGATCTTACTGATCATTTTGAATATTGAAACAATCCTTTATCTTTTGCCCTCTGTGAATATCCCATGTTAGGTTCTCAAAAGTCAAGTTTTAGAAAATGAACTAATTAGGAATATTTAGTCTCATTATGAGATAATATTCTTACTAATGTTGAATTATCTAATGATTTTGAATTACGGTTAAATTTCAGAAAGTTTATCTATGTGTATTTTGGGATCCCATGACTTTTTCATTACTTTTTATAGCAGTAGTATTTATGTGTATCAGCCAGAGTCTCCCAAACATTCTATTCATAGAATTTACTGCTTTTGGAATAATTTATTAGCAAAATTGTGCTTACATTCAACCTGATCTTTACTAATAAACTGAAATATATGACTTGGAGGCTGGCTTACATTCTGTCCTTCTCTGCCAATGAATAGAAATGGTGTTCAGCCATCAAATTAATTTGGGGGCATATATGTTTCTTTATTTACTTTTCCTTCCCTCTTTCCCTTAACTCTTGACTATAAAGTCACGCTGGTGGATTTTATCATTACCACCACCATCATTTTATCTATTGAGGACTTACTGTGAACCAGAAATGTGTTTTGCACATATTAATACATTTCATTTTTAGAATATCCCTATAAGATACTATTTTTGTTCATTTCCATTTAGAAAATAAGAAAAATTTGCATCAAAGAGATTAAGAAACTTGTTCATAGCTAGTGAGAACAGGATAAAAAGCGAGAAATCTTTGGCCCCCAAAGCCTGTACTTGTGATCAGATACTATCGCGCCTCATAATCTGTGTTTGAAGCTGTCGGGATTGAACAGCAGAACCAGCACTCTGTGTTAGGATTTAAAGGATCGTTACTTGGCGTGCTTGATGCAGAGTGCTGTATCGCCAACTTTACACTTTTCACTATCGATTTACCTTGGTTATATAGAAATTTGTGTGGCTTTCACCAAATTCCATGATTTCTATAGTCTCGGGAGCTCCATGTCACACACTGCTGCTGCTGCTGCTTGTCCTCTGGTATTTGTGTCCTCTCCCAGGAAAAGCCTCCATGTTCTTCGTATTCCTATATTTAATTCAAACATAGAGAACATTCCACTCTATTTTAATTGCATACTATATCCTTACCTCTTCTACTAAACTATGAACTCCTTAGAAAATCAAATTTATTGTTTATAACCTTGAAATTGGAACTTTAAAATGATTTCAAGGGGCTTGGGATGTAGCTCAGTGATGGAGCATTTGCCTAGCATGTGTAAGGCCTGGGCCTCAATCCCTAGTACAGTGGGAAAAAAGAAGGGGTGGTGGTTTAGCAGTTAATCTTTGTGGCATGTTTGGTTGCTACTGTCTCCTTTCCTTAGCTCATGTTGGTATGGAGCAAAATGCTAGAGTCTTTTGAAGAGAAAGTGGTACTATTTACTGTTTATTTATTCTTTCCATTTACTCTTGCAAAATGTTGAAGCCCTAGTTAGATCTTTTCAGTATGAAGCTTCTACTGAACTTTTCCTGCCAGTTTCCTTTAATATTGAAAAGTAGTAAAGGGCAAAATGAATCTATAGTAGCCAGCAGAATACACAGAGCCCTGACAGTGGATCTTGATTTGTCTTGACTCACAGACATTGAGCATCTGATGAACACAGAGTTGAGTTCAGTGAGCTCAAGACTGAATTCATAGAACCCAGGCTAAGAAGCCGGAGACTGTTATGCTAAAAAATCCAAAGGCCGAATGGTCTCTCTGATAAATGAATGATGATGCATAATTCAGGGGCGGGGTGGAAGGGTGGCAAGAATGGAGGAAGGATAGATAGCATAGAGGGAAGGGAGGGGTGGGGTCGGGGTCTAGAGGTAAGAATAATAACAATGTGTGACAGATACCATTGCTCTGTGTACATGTATGAATGCACAGATGGTGTGACTCTACTTTGTGTACAACCAGAGAAACAATAGCTGTACTTCATTTGTGTTCAATGAATCAATAAGTAAATAAAAAAAAAAAGAATTTCACCAGCATACTAGAATATTTATATATATTACAGTTTAACAGATTATTGTGTTAATAAATGATGGGATGGAGGAAATAAAACAAACACAGATCATGAAGCATGAAGTGTGCCAGGATGAGCCTCTTAAGGTGGCCTGTTGGCGAGCATCACCAAATGCGCTCTCGGATGAAATGTGTTTGTGAAGTGGCACTCACAGTCCCAAGGCAGGAAGGGCTGAAGCAGGGGCCAACTGCTTCTCCAGTTACCATCAAGTCGAAGAAAACAGAGTCTGTAGCTTGAACCAGAGTGAAGGTTTCCTTAGAGATTTCTACAACAAAATCGTTGGTCCTGGAGTTCGGCCTCCTACCCAGTGCTGGGATCCCCTCTCTGTCCCCAGCAGTCACCCGCACCTGTGCTGGAACGTCCTAAGCCCAGCATCTCCTGCACCTCCGTGTGGGAACAGCCTGCTGAAGGTCCTCATCTCACCCCCCGCCCTGTTGCTTTCATAAAAGGAACTTGAAATGCAAAGGCCTTGCTGAAACTGTCCACACAGCCTGCTTGAGTGTGTTTCCCTTCACTCAAACATCTTCATTAACATTTCAGCAAATATTTCACTTTAGATAGGTATCAAAGGCTTATTTTATAATTTGAAAGTGAAATTGTGTTATAGAAAGTGCTTGTAGCTGGGCAACATCCTACATTTAAGGTCTTATCATTTTATCAGGGAAATACCCAGGAGAACTGAGTCCATTTGCTGTGTGTGTCCACTTACAAGACCTCAAGAGCAAACAGCATAGAAAAATTCAGATGATTGAAATCTGATGGTCACATGCAACTTTACCTCAGAATATGAAAGACAATGCCTTAGGGTGATGTCTGATTTCGTAAAGAAGCATACTTTAATAATTTCAAGCTGGTACTGTGTTTTATCGGTCAATAAATGTAGATTAAGTGAAAGAAAAACCAGTTAATCATAGGGATATTGATCATTGATAAAAAATCATTAAAAATTGATGAACCCACAAATTGAATGCATCTTAACTGTCTCAGCATTTTTTAATTTGAACAAAAACTTTTACTAAAAATAAGTGCTTAAAATTCTCAAAGGAAAAAACTATTGTGAAAAGTTTCATGATGTTTCATAGCTAGAAGAATAATTCTGAGATGACAGAATGGAATCCCAGCGCTCCCCCGGGGGAGCGGAGGATGCTGGTGGTTCACGTGTCCGCTGGTTTGTGTGTCGTGTGGATGCATTGTTGCCTGGAAAGGGTTTATAATGTGCAAGTAAACATTAGCTTGAGGTTGTGGCACATTTTCTTTTAATAAAAGTTGACTTGCTACTTATTTGTGACAGCATGCAGAGCACAAGCGCAAATAGACGGCTTTTGGAGCCCATTGAGTTCCAGCAGGATATAAACCTTAAGTTTTTTAAATTAGCTTAAGAGAAAAAAAACTTCAACCTAAATATTTTACATTTTCCAGTCCTAATAACTACCAGAAATATACAAAAACTAGACATATTTAGGTCCCCGGGGTTTTGTGGTAGTGAATGATGTCTCTACAGTTCAGATAGTTCTCTAAGTGGAAGCTTCATTGTAGCTTACAGAGAAACCATAATGCCGTTCCCACAGTAGTCAGGTCAGACTCTTTTTTTCCTTTCCAAAGTTGTAATTAGCGTGCAAAGTGGCTTGACTGAGTGTTGTTAAACAACTGTGACTATCTGAGGCTGGAGCGTTGTGCTCACTGGTGCTGTCCCTCTGTATTTCTCCACAGTTGGAAGGGCACAACATCTTCTCCACCCTCAGCTCCAGTGAGTACGAGCAGGTGCTGGAGATCATCCGCAAAGCCATCATCGCCACTGACCTTGCCCTTTACTTTGGGAACAGGAAACAGTTGGAAGAGATGTACCAGACTGGATCTCTAAATCTTCATAATCAGTCACATAGGTAAAAATGATTTTACAAAGTTTAGAAGCCCAGAAAGTGCTATCTGGAATTAATTGATGTTTAAGAAATGTAATTTGGCATAAGTTTATATTTGACAGAAGAAATGTAAGATAATTTGCTGTTCAGTTTCATGTGCATATTGTTTATGTTTACTTTGGACATTTCCTTTTTTTGGTAAAAATTTCTGATAGTGTACTGTTAGGATAATGAAAATGGAAATGGAAACTAGCATCTCAGAAATTGATGCATTTAAAGGCAAAGCTCTTGCCTTGAGATCACCAGAATATGGGATTTGGCCATAACTTTATAGCCCCAAAAACACATGAAGATGGATTCACTTTTCAGAATTCAGATCTTATCCACCAAGCTAAAGTGACTAATGTATAAGACTTGAATTTTGTTTTATCTTGTTTTTGTTTGATCTGCAAACATGTTGAGACACAAGGACAAAAATATTGGCGGTTTTTGTGGTCAGAATCATTTAGGAAGCCAAGTAACAATCATAAGTTTGTTGATGAACATGGAATCAGAACAAGTAAAATTAGGTTCATTGTATCTTCTAATGGCATCAGGCTACAATGGTCTGATTCTTTTTGTCTGAGGACCAACATCTTCCCCAGTGGATTCAGAACTATGTCAGATATGTGCCTCACAAATCTCCCACCCATCTCTGCATCAGATCCAAGTCCATTGCTCATCTGCCTCTCTCCATGGCAGTGGGTAGGTGGTGGCCAGCCACCAGCTTTTGCTGCTGTTACTTCCCTGTGGTGTTTGCATGTCTGACCAGTCCACCTCACATGAAGCCCACTCTGTCCTTAGGTCTGTGAACAGTGTTGGCTGGTTCGATGCCAGTCTGCTGCCTTGGTTCACTTCCTTCTGTAACTCATCAGATACTGGTCTTAACATTTCTCTCCAGGGTGCAGTCTCTTTTTTTCAAATTCTTGGAAGAAATTTATTCAGGCATCCCAGACACAGCACATTAGTTTTACAGATGGATATAAATATAAAGTTCACCACTCGAATAAGTATCATTTTATTGACGTCTTTGATTAAGCAGCAGTTGTTTGTGATTCACTTTACTTTCAAACAGATATATCCAGATTGTTTAGAACTTGAAGCTTATATAATTTGGGGGATTGTTTAAAGAAGACATGCACAACATCTTATCTTCACATACAGCAGAACCCCTCCCAGGACTATGCAAGCGGCCAGTACCAGGGAAGGGCCTGTGTTCTGGCACATCCTCCTGTGCCTTCATCCGTGTGAGATGTGTGCTCTCAGTCTTCTTGTCTCCAGCAGGTGGTGTGAAGTTCTTGTACAGGCATCTGTAGAAACAGGTGTTTGTTCACAGTGCTCTTTTTTTATGACAGTGTAAGTCCAAGAAAATATGGCCTTCATAAAGTATGTTCTGGCTTCCAGAAACCAAAATGCTTCCTTTTACTCCTTAAACATATTATTTTCAGCTGAATTATTATAATAATTATAATTATCATTATAGAATAGAACATTTAGGAATCTAATTGTAAAAATATTATTTTGGGCTTAATGCATATATATTTAGTGTTAGTATAATGTATCTTATGGTTTTGTGTGACTAAGTAATTTTGACACATAATTTTAAAAATAATGCTTGTTTGTTTTAACAATTCAGAATGGAGGTGTACACAGGGAGAGGCACCATGTAGCCACTGCACATTCCAGTGCCAGCTGCTTGTTGCTGTGACATCCCCCATGCGCCTTTCTGTGTTTTCCAAGGTGCGTGTGGACGTACAGGGTATACAGTGCATACGTGCCCACATGCTTTTCCTCTCACCTTTTTTAAAGCAAAAATGGGATTATCCTATATTCATTCCTTTTTAAATTGTGTAGCATCACATATAGAGTACTATTTAATAATGTTTTTCATAATAATGGTCAGCGTTTCTGGAATTTTGCATTATACATGATGCTGCAGGAACTCTGGCTTGTGTAGTCTTTCCGACTGATGCTTTAAAAAGTATGGAATATACATTGCTAGAAATTTGTGCACACATTAAATGTTCTAAAAAAATTCACAATATTTTCAAACATATGGGTGAAAAACATTTCTCTTGAACCATGCCATTCAGATTGCTTCCTGTGATGAACATATTTTCATGTGTATTTGCAATTTATTATTCCCACTTCTGTGTGTCTGTTCATAATGTTTGGTTATTTTTTGATGAGTTGTTTACTTTTAATGTATCTTTTTATGTCTGCATTTTTGCTGAGGGTGTTAAAATTTTCTGTGATATAACTGCAAATATTTTATTCAGGTGATTTTCAAAATTTTATTTAGATTTTCTTTTCCTTTTTTATTGTGGTGCGAGGGATCAGACCCAGAGCCTTGTGCATGCTGGGCAAGTGCTCTCTCTCCTACGGAGCTACACACTCAATCCACCATTTTCTGTTGAATACAAACTAATAGAGTTTCATGAAGCCAAATCTGTCATCATTTGTTTTTATCAAATTTCACATTCATGTAAATAGTATATAAACTTTTCTTTGTATATATTTATAGTTTAAAATTTTATATTTATATTTTAAGTCTTCAGAGTTGTATTTTTGTGGAAATAATTTATCCCTGATAGTTGAACTCAATCTCACTTAATGAATAATTAATTTTTCACTGAATTGAAAATATTGTTTTTATGCAAACTTGGGTAATTTTTTGACTCCTTAAACTATTTATTGCTAATTATCTGATCCTTAAATAAAATCACTGTTTTGATTACTGTAACTATGTCAAAATTTATATTGCATACCCAGTAAAATAATACTTACCTTGCATTTACTTTTCAAAAAATTCATGGACCTTGTTACTTAGTAAATTTATCTAATGAATGTTTTATTCAATAATTTTCTAACTTACACAGATGTAGCAATAAGGTAATGTACACTCATACTCACCACCTAGATTAAAGAACTGTTAACACTTTACCACATTTTCTACTTTATTTCTGTGTCATTTCAAAGTAAATTGTGTAGGACATCATGACCATTCATCTCTTTATCATGGACATTTGAAAAACGATATTCTGCTTCAGATGTTTTTCAGTCAGAAATTTTCACATTAGCATTTTATTTAGTTATGTTATATTTATTTATTAATGTGAAGAGGATAGTGTATTCTTTCCTCTAAAAACATGGTATGACATTTTAGCCATGAATAAAATTTCAGTTTGTTTATAACCCTTTTATAGACACTTTTGAAGAAAATTTATGGGTTATTTTATAGATTTTATCACTGGCAAATGTGATTTTTCCCTTTTCTAACTGGATATACAATTTCCAGTATAAAGTTAGGAATTTTTGCTTCATATATATGGTTTGGAATTTTATTTGGTGCTCACACATTTAGATTTAATGTCATCTTGATCCTTTACCCTCTAGTCAATGTGAGATGTGTTCTTTTTTTCCTGTTAAAGTGATGTAACATCAGAGTCTTTCTGGGATTTTGTTTTTGTTATTGTTTCTTTAAATCTGAAACTGCATCTTTCATATCGTTTACCTTTTCTTTCTTTTTATTTCATAATCAGCATGCTAGAAGTGCTACTGCAATGCCAAACGTAGGTGACGAGAGCAGACCTCCTTTCTTATTCCAATCCATAGGGGGAAAGTATCCAGTCTTTTGCCATTAAATATAGCACTCACTGCAGGTTACTCGCAAATGGATTATGCATGCTGAGAAAGTTTCCATTACAGCTGGTTGAGTATTGTTTCCCATTTTGAAGTCTGAATGGGTATTAGAAATTTTTGAATGCTTTTGCTACATCTGTTGAGATTATCAAGTGATTTTTTTGGTACTTATTCTGCTAAAATAGTGCATTGCATTCAGGGATTTTTCAGGTATTAAGCCAACCTTGCATTTTTACAATATTTTTTTGTATATATTACTGGATTTGTTTTGATGGTAGTTTATTAGTAGTTTGGTAGGACTTTTGTATCTATATTCATAAATTATATTGGTCTGTAGTTTTCGTTTTCTGTGATTTTGTCTGGTTTTGTTATGAGGGCAGTATTGTCCTCATGCAGTGAGTTGGGAAGTATTACCAGCTCTTCTATTTTTTTGAAAGAGATATGTGGAATTTCTATTAATTCATCTTCAGGTGTTTGAAAAAAATTCACCTGTGAAGTCATCTGGGCTTCGATGCTTCTTTGCAGATATTTATTTATTGGATGATTTATCGGATAGAAACAGTTGGAAATTTCCGAACAGTAATGGAGAGAAGCGACACCTGACTAACAAGGTCAAGCCGGTAGGCATGGTGCATGTTTCTCACCAAAACAAGGAGGAACCTAAAGCACTGTCAGCCCCACCTCCTGTGCCCATTAGAAACAGTTCAGAATTGAGGCTGACGCATCTCATGTTAGAATCTGGGAGAATTTGTTCTCCACAGATCTGCAGTACATGAAATGCTAAGAGAAAACTTCAGAGGACAGTGTGAGAATCGCCCAAAGTGGTAAATATGTGAGCAACTAGAACAGATTAATTGTTCTTTCCTTCCAATTTCCATAAATGTGTGGTTAAAGCAGAAATAGTATCATTCTCAGGTGATGTTTGTATTATGCCTAAGAAGTAAATATGGAAGCAATAGCACAAAGGACAAAGGCATAGAATTATAGTATGTAAGCTTCTTATGTTTTTGATGGGTAAAGAGTGAAGTAGTAGGTGAATTCATATTAATTTTATGAAGGTGTGATGGGTATGCATATTATAATCCCTAGAGAAACCATGAAAAACAATAAAACTTTAAAATACAGAGGGAAATATTAACTAGTAAAAAATATGCCTGATTAATCCACAGGGAGGCAGGGCAAGAGGAGAAATAACAGAGACAACAAATGGGAAGATGTTAGGCTTCACCCCAATAACACCAACAGTTAATTTAGGAGTAGATGGGCTGGAGATCTAGCTCAGTTGGCAGAGTGCCTGCCTTGCAAGCACAAGGCCCTGGGTTCAATCCCCAGCACCGCAAAAAAAAAAAAAAAAAAAAAAATTTAGGAGTAGATGGACTAAATACTTGAATTAGCCAGAAATTGTCAAACCAGATAAAATATCAAGACTTACTTCTATTTCATCTGTAAGATACATATATACCCTCTAAATACAAAGCCAATTTGAAGTTCAGTGATGGAAAAAGATAAACCATGTGAACAGCATTTAAAAAAATAAAAACTGGTGTGGTTGTATTAAAGTTAGACATAGGCAATATTGCCAGATATAAAGAGGCCCAGTTTCCACCAGTCTAAAATGCATAAGCACCTCATAGCAAAGCTTTGGACACACCCAAACAAAAACTGGCAGAACGAAAAGCATAAGAGGCAAATCCAAAATCTTGTTAGGGAGGTTTGCATACCTCTTCAAGTGACTTTCAAGGAACTGTATTAGAGTTCTGTAAAGCTATGGGAGTTCTGAATATCATCAACATGAATTAACTTTTCTTTATAGAACATTGCAACTATACAACTTGTGTTCTTTCCAACTGCACACGAAAACACAAGGTAGATGCTGTGCTGGGACATAATACAAATCACAATGAATTTTAAAAGATTGAAATCATAGAATGTTTTTGGAATTTAATTAAAAACCACAATAAATTATCTATAAAAGCCCCAACTATTTAGAAATGAATTAGCATACTTCTAAAATAACCTATAGGTCAAAGGAGCAGTTACAAAGGAAATCAGAGATTATCTCAAGCTGATAATGAAAAACAACTATATCAAAATTTGTAGGATACAGCTAAAACAGTGCCAAGGGGTAAATTTATAGCCTTAACTACCATTAACCAGTGATTTAAGGTAGCACTTTAAGCAGCAAGAATAACGAAAGCAAATTAAAGCCTAACTCGAAGTCAGTAAATGATTAAGATAGAATCAAACAGTAAAACTTACAGCAGGCCATAAATGGAGAAAAATTTAAATGCAAATAGTTGGTTTTTAAAAGCAGTTAAAATGGATAAGCATTGGCAAGGCTAAATTAAGAAAGAAAATACCAATCATCCATATTAACAGGAAAGAGAGGATATCACTACAGATGGAAGACTTTCAAGGTATTATATAGTTACTACAAATAATATCATGCTAGTAGATTTGAACTTTAGAGGAGATGGCTAAGCTGGATAAATTCCTTGAAAAATACAACTTACCATGAACCAGAAAGGAACAGAAAATCTGAATATGCCTTTAAAGAAATTTAATCTTACAAGAAATAAACAAGCAAAAAGGCCCATCAGGGGTGGGGTTATAGCTCAGTGGTACAGCACTTGCCTAATGTGTGTGAGACACTGGGCTGGATCCTCAGCACCACATAAAAATAAATAAATAAAGGTATTTTGTCATCTACAACTAAAAAGAAAATTATTTAAAAAAAATTTTAAAACCACAGGACCATTAAAAAAAAAAAAAGGCTCATGTTAACATTCTGAAATTCTATTTAAAAAGATCTGCAAAATCTTTTCAAAAGTGGAAAAGGGAACAATTCCTCATCTATTTTATGAATACTACATAACTCTGATAACAAAATCTAACAAAGAAATTACAAAAATACTTAATCAGAGGTCAGTATTCCCTCAGGAACATAACTGCAAAGTTCACCAAAAAATACAACCAATTCGGTCATACAAAAAGGACAATGTATCATAATGAGAGGTTTTTGGTATCGAAGCATCAACTTACATAATCCACCACAGTGAAGGAAAGAAAAGGCACTACAGGACCGTTTCAGTAAGTGCAGAAAAGCATCTGACAAAAGTTAGCCATCCCCTGATGGGGAGATGGCCTCAGACAAGCACTACAAGGGGACTTGTGGGAGTTGCTGGAGCGCATCTCTGAAGACACAGTAGCCTGTGATGGCAGTGTGAACGAGCTTTGAGGCAGGAGGTACTTGTCCTCTGAAGTGGGAACCAGCCTACGGCTGACCACTTCCACCATACCTGTGATACTTCAGCTGGAAGAAATCAGTGTGAAGACTGGAAAGGAAACCTAACTTTAGTGTTCAAATCCAGGACCTTGCATATGCTAGACAAGCACTCTACCTCTAAACTACATCCCCAGCCCACATCTTTGTTTATAAATGGTAGGCCATCTATTAAAAAAAAAGAGAGAGAGAACTCTTCAGGAATCTTCAAGAAAGACACCAGAATTAATAAGTGAATCTGGCAAGTTCACAGATTATGTAGTTAACATTTATTTAAATGGATTCTATTTTTGTACATGAACAACTATCAATTAGAAATTAAAACTGGGCTTGTGGTATAACTTGATGATAGAGCATTTGCCTATCATGTGTGAGTCCATGGGTTCCATCCCCATCAGAGCAAACTAAATCAATAAACCAAATCTATTTCAATATCATTAAAATATGGCCTAGTTAGGAATGAACTTAACCAATGATGTACAGATCTCTACTAAAAGTACAAAAATATTCCAGAGAGAAATTAAAGAACACCTAAGTGTATGGAGAGATCTATCATGTTTCAATATTGTTGAGATACAAATTACCTACAAGTGTGTCTCCACAAATGTAATCCTACTCAAAATCTATTTATTTAAAAATTGACAAACTGGTAGCAAGTCTTTATAGATATGCAAAAGGCCTAGAATAGTCAAAACAATTTTGACAATGCAAATATCAAATTTGGAGAACTTAAGGACCTCTTTCAAAACAATATAAAATAGTATTCAAGAGAGTGTGTATAGGTGTTAGATGGATAAATAACCTGGTGAGACAGATTATAGAAGATTCCAGTGTCTATCCTACTGATGTCCACCCAGGCTGTCAAGGTCATTCTTGAATTACTGGACATTCAGTTGGATTGAATTATAGACTTAAATTTAAAAGCAAAATTTATAAAATTTCTAGAACTAAGCCCAGAGGAAAAATCTTCATAACCTTGAATAGCAAACAAAAGATCAGACCTTCAGATAAGCAGTGATAGATTGGACTTCATTTTGTTAAAAGGCTGAGATTTTCAAAGGATACCTTGAAGGAAATAAAAGGACAAGCCACAATATATTACAAAATATTCTCTATTTTATAAAGGTCTTATATAACTATTACAAGTCAGTAATAAGACCCCTAAGTAAAAATTACATGAACGACTTTTGCATAACTTAGAAGCCAATAAACATGTAAAATTTGCTCAACATCTTTAATCATCAGGAACAAATTCAAACCACATTGATACCCCACTGTACACACTAGAATACCCAAAATTGAAGACCAACCATACCGAGTATTAGCAAGGATATGGAGCAACTCAGATATGCATTCCTGGTGGGAGTACTGAACTTAACACACTGCTTTGGAAAGCCCCTGGGAATTGTCTTGGAAAGCTCAGTCTGTTCTTACACTGTTGCCCAACTGTAACCCTTAGGTATTTACTGCAGAGAAATGGGGGCCTGGAATCACACCAAGACCAGGACAGAAAGGCTCGCAGGCTCATAAATCATCCCAACCAGAAGATCCCGAACATCCAGCAATAGCTGAATGAGTACACAGTTTCAGGAATGGATGTGAGGAATACTGGAATATTCAGACATAAAAATTATGAACTCTTGATTCACATGACAGTATGGATCAGTCACACAAAGATGTGTGTGTGTGTGTGTGTGTGTGTGTGTGTGTGTGTGTGTGTTGCTAGGGATTGAACAGAGGGCCTCGTGCATGCTAAGCAAGAGCAGTACCACTGAGACACAGCCCAAGCCCTTACAAATACTATATTAATAAAAATGGTAAATAACATTTTTATGAGGTTCTGGAATAGGCAAAACAAACCACTAGTATTGGTGGCTGGTAGAATTCCAGTCAACAGTCCTTCCTTGGCAGGGTGAGAAACATTGACAGGAAAAGGGGTCAGGGTGTCTGGGTGCTAAAACATTCTTTATTGTCACTGGTGTGGCAGTTGCTAATTGTGTACATTCCACACTCAGCCATCTAAAGCACAAACTTCAGGTTTATGCATTTTTTGTACATAAATTACACCTGAATTAAAGCATATGAACCCAAAATCTTGGATTTAGAAATCTGATGTGATAAAAGATGAGACATTTCAAGTGTTTTCTTCTTCGCAAGGTAGAGTATATGAATTATGTCAAGTATGTCTTTAAATGAAATCATCAGGAGATTAAAATACTATGGTCATTAATTTTCCAAATGAGAGCAGATCTTCCTGGGAGGCAACTAGAAATTGATGAGCTTATAGAAGCAGTCACAGAATCCGACATAATGGATAAGCCTTTAATCCACTTTAGTATTATTAATTGGTATAAAGTTCACACAGGTGACGTGGCTTTTGGGGCCTCCATAGATTTTATTTATTTATTTATTTATTTATTTATTTATTTATTTATTTTTGGTACCAGGGATTGAACCCAGGGTGCTTAACCACTGAACCACATCTCCAGCCCTTTTTATATTTTTTTTTCCTTTTTATATTTTATTTAGAGCCAGGGTCTCACTAAGTTGCTTAGGGCCTCTCTAAGTTTCTGAGGCTGGCTTTGAACTTGTGATCCTCCTGCCTCAGCTGGGATTACAGGAGTGTGCCCCCATGCCTGGCCCGTAGATTTCTTTATGAGATGAAATCTTGCATATGAGAAATTGCCCAACAAGACCCATTGTGAGAGACCACACAGCTTTTAGTTACTGGAAAGCTTCTCATAGGCTCAGGACTGTCGGAAGCCCTTCTTTTCTCCTCTTTACCACTTTCTCGAGCTTCTTGTCACATTTGAGTTAAAGGATGTCAGTTCCTGTGACTAGCTTTTGCTTTTCACCACCTGTCCTTTGCAAAGGGAGGGTTTGCTCCACACTTCATGGGTGGTAGCAGTTGTATCTCAAGTCATTTCTCTAGAGGATCAACATCTGCAGCTAGGTGTTTGCCATAGCAGTAGGAATAGCTTGGTTGGGACTGCAGAGCGGACAGGTGCGTCTCCAGCTTGTGCTGGCTTTTGTACCCTACCCTTGATTGCTTGCTTGGGCAATCTTGTTCAAAAGAAACACGGTTGAACCCAATCCCTCACCTGCTGCCACCATTCTTAGGAGGAATGTGGCATCCAAGGAACAGCTGCCTCCAGACTCCTTGTCTTTATTCATGGTAGCTCAAGTTCTCTGCTTACTACTTAAAAACAATACTTCTCCAAATTTATTTGTCTCTGTTAATGTGTGGTTTGAAACTGAAAATATGTTTTTAGATCACTTCCATTGTTTTACTAGTTACCTTTGCTTATCAGTGTGACTCTTTGATTACAAACTCTTTTTCTTTGAGACAGTTCTGATGTGAACAATTACCTCAATTTTCCCTCCTATTTAATTTGTTCTGCTTCTACATTACAGAAGAATGCATTTTCACACACTGTATACAAATGGAGCAAAATTTCTCATTCCTCTGGCTGTACATGGTGTTGAGTCACACCAGTAGTGTAATCATATGTGTATATAGGGTAATAATACCTGTTTCATTCTATCTTCCTTTCCATCCCCACCACCCCACCCCTCCCCCTCTCCACTCTGTATAATCTAGAGTGCCTTCATTCTTCCCTACCCACCCCCCACTGTGGATCAGCATCCGCTATCAAAGTAAACATTTGGCCTTTGGTTTGGGGGATTGGCTTGTTTCACTTACTATGATATTCTCTAGCTTCATCCATTTACCTGCAAATGCCATAATTTAATTCTTCTTTAAAGCTGAGTAATATTCCATTTTGTATATGTACCATGATTTCTTTATCCATTCATCTGTTGAAGGGCACCTAGGTTGGTTCCATAGTTTAACTATTGTGAACTGAGCTGCTATAAGCATTGATGTGGCCGCATCATTGTAGGATGCTGATTTTAAGTCCTTTGGTTATATGCCCGGGAGTGGGATAACTGGGTCAAATGATGGGTCCATTCCAAGTTTTCTGGGGAATCTCCATACTGCTTTGCATAGTGGTCACACCAATCTGCGGTCCCACCAGCAATGTTTGAGTGTGCCTTTTCCCCCACATCCTCACCAACGCTTATTGTTGCTTGTATTCTTGATAATTGCCATTACTGGAGTGGATTTGCATTTCTCTAACTGCTATAGATGTTGAACATTTTTTTCTTATATTTGTTCATTGATTATATTTCTTCTGTGAAGTATCTGTTCAGTTCCTTAGCCCATTGGTTGATTGGGTTATTTGGGTTTTTTTGGTGGTAAGTTTTTTAGTTCTTTATCTGACCTGGAGATGAGTGCTCTATCTGATGATGAGCATGTGGTAAAGATTTTCTCCCAAACTATAGGCTCTCTTCTCACGTTATTGGTTATTACCTTGCTGAGAAGAAGCTTTTTAATTTGACTCCATTCCATTTATTGATTCCTAATTTTACTTCTTGTGCTTTAGGAGTCTTCTTAAGGAAGTTAGGTACTAAACTGACATGATGAAGATTTGGGTCAACTTTTTCTTCTGTTACGTACAGGATCTCTGTTCCAGTGCCTGAGTCTCTGATCCACTTTGAGTTGAGTTTTGTGCAGGGTGAGAGAGAGAGAGGTTTAATTTCATTTTGTTACATATGGATTTCCAGTTTTCCCAGCACCATTTGTTGAATAAGCTGTCTTTTCTCCAGTGTATGCTTTGGCACCTTTGTCTAATAAGAGATAACCATATTAATGTGGGTTTGTCTCTGAGTCTTCTATTCTGTCCCACTGGTCACCATGTCTGTTTGGTGCCAACACCATGCCGTTTTGTTACTGGGTCTCTGTAGTGTAGTGTAGGTCTGGTCTTGTGATGCCCCTGCTGCATTCTTCTTGCTGAGGACTGCCTTGGCTGTTCTGGGTCTCTTATTTTTCCAAACGAATTTCAGTTGCTTTTTCTAGTTCTATGAAGACTGTCACTGGGATTTTAATAGGAATTGCATTGAATCTCTATAACACTTGATAGTATGGCCATTTTGACAATATTCATTCTGCCTATCCAAAAACAAGGGAGATCTTTCTGTCTTCTAAGGTCTTCTTCAATTTCTTTCTTTAGTGTTCTGTAATTTTCATTGTAGAGGTCTTTTACCTCTTTTGTTAGATTGATTCCCAAGTATTTTTATTTTTTTTAATGCTTTTGTGAATGGGGTAGTTTTCCTAATTTCTCTTACAGTACATTCATCACTTATGTATAGAAATGCATTTGATTTATGGGTGTTGATTTTGTATCCTGCTACTTTGCAGAATTCTTTTATGAGTTCTTGAAGTTTTCTGCTGGAATTTTTGGATCTTCTAAACATACAGTCATATTGTCAGCAAACAGTGATAGTTTGAGTTCTTCTTTCCCTATTCTTCAAATACCTTTAATTTCTTTTGTCTGTCTGATTGCTCTGGCTAGTTTCAAGGACAGTGTTGAATAGAAGTGGTGAAAGGGGGCATTCCTGTCTTGTTCCAGTTTTTAGAGGGAAAGTTTTCAATTTTTATCCATTTACAATGATGTTGACCTTGGGCTTAGCATAGACAGCCTTTACAATGTTGAGGTGTGTTCCTACTATCCCTAGTTTTTCTAGTGCTTTGAACATGAAGATGTGCTGTGTTTTGTCAATTGCTTTTTCTGCGTCTATTGAGATAATCATATGATTCTTGTCTTTAAGTCTATTAGTGTGATGAATTATGTTTATAGATTTCCATATGTTGAACCAACCTTGCATCCCTGGGATAAACCCCACTTGATCATGGTGCACTATCTTAATGTTTTTGTATGCAATTTGCCAGAATTTTATTGAGAATTTTTTACATCTATGTTCATCAGGGATATTGGCCTTAAGTTTTCTTTCCTTGATGTGTCTTTGTCTGGTTTTGGTATCAGGGTGAATACTGGCCTCATAAAATTAGTTTGGAAGAGTTCCCTCCTTTTCTATTTCATGGAATAATTGAGGAGTATTGGTGTTAATTCTTCCTTGAAGGTCTTATAGAACTCAGCTGGTGGGCTTTTCTTGGTTGGTAGGCTTTTGATAGCATCTTCTATTTCATTGCTTGAAATTGATCTATTTAAATTGTATATGTCCTCCTGGGTCAGTTTGGGTAGGTCATATGTCTCTAGAAATTTGTCAATGTCTTTGAGGTTTTCTATTTTATTTGAGTATAAACTTTCAAAATAGTTTCTAATTATTGTCTGTATTTCAGTCATGTCCATTGTAATATTTCCTTTTTTATCACGTATTTCAGTAATTTGAGTTTTCTCTCATTTTCTCTTTGTTATCATGGCTAGGGGTGTATCAATTTTATTTATTTTTTCCAAGAACCAACTTTTTGTTTTGTCAATTTTTTCAATTGTTTCTTTAGTGTCAATTTCATTGATTTCATTTCTGATTTTAATTATTTCCTGTCTTCTACTGCTTTTGGTGTTGATTTGTTCTTTTTCTAGAACTTTGAGTTGTAATGGTAGGTCATTTATTTGTTGACTTTTTCTTCTTTTAGTGTATAAGCTCAATGCAGTGAACTTTCCTCTTAGCACTGCCTTCATAGTGTCCCAGAGATTTTGATATTTTGTATCAGTGTTATTATTTACCTCTAAGTATGTTTTTCCCCTCCTTGATTTTGTCTGCTATTCATTTGTCATTCAATAGCATGCTATTTAGTTCCCAGGTGTTGGAGTAGCTTGTATTTTGTATTTCATCATTGATTTCTAGTTTCATTCCATTGTGATCTGATGGAATGCAGGGTAGTATTTCTAGTTTTTTGTATTTGCTGAGAGTTGCTTTGTGGCATAACATATGGTCTATTTTAGAGAAGGATTCATGTGCTGCTGAGAAGTAAGTGTATTCACTTGATGATGGATGAATATTCTATGTATGTCCATTAAGTCTAAATCATTGATTCTATTATTTATTTCTGTAGTTTCTTTGTTTAGTTTTTGTTTGGAAGATCTATCCAGTGATGAGAAAGGTGTGTTAAAGTCACCCCGTATTATTGTGTTGTGGTCTGTTTGATTCTTGAAATTGGGAAGGGTTTGTTTGATGTATGCAGATGTAAATTGTATGTTTACAGTTGTGCCTTGTGGATGGATGATTCCCTTAAGCAGTGTGACATGTCCTTCTTTATCCATTCTGACTAACTTTAGTTTAAAGTCCACCTTGTCTGATATGATGATGAAAAAAAAATCCCCTGCTTTTCACCCAGTTCATGGGAGTGATAACGTTCTTCCCAACCTTTCACTTTCAGTCTGTGGATGTCTTTTCCTAGGAGTTGAGTCTCTTGAAGACAGCATATTGTTGGGTCTTTTTTAAATCCACTGTTCCAGTCTGTATCTTTTGATTGATGAGTTTTGGCCATTAACATTCAGGGTTATCATTGAGATACGATTTGTATTCCCAGTCATTTTGGTTTATTTTTGATTTTCAGCTTGACTTAGTTTCTCCTTTGACCTTTCTTTAGTGTAATTCCTCCCTTTGCTGATTTTCATTGTTTTTTTCATTTCCTCCTCATGGAATATTTTGCTGAGAATGTTCTGTAGTGTAGTTTTCTAGTTGTGAATACTTTTAACTTTTGTTTATCATGGAAGGTTTTTATTTCATCTTCAAATCTGAAGCTTAATTTTGCTCACTATAAAATTCTTGGTTGGCATCTATTTTCATTCAGAACTTGATCTATGTAATTCCGGGACCTCTGACTTTGAGGGTCTTAGTTGAGAAATCAGCTGAGATCCCAATTGGTTTCCCCCTATATATAATTTGATTTTTTTCTCCCCCTATATGTAATTTGATATTTTTTTCCCACAGCCTTTACATTTCTATCCTTATTCTGCATGTTAGTCATTCTCGTTATAATGTGCCTTGCTGTGGCTCTGCTGTGATTTTGTACATTTGAGTTCCTGTAAGCTTCTCGTTGATTTTCCATTTCACGTTTTAGATTTGGGAAGTTTTCTGATATCATGTCATTGAAAAGATGGTGCATTCCTTTGGTTTGTATCTCCACACCTTCATCTGTTGCCATAAATCTTAGGATTGGTCTTTTCATGTTATCCCATATTTCTTGGAAGTTTGTTCATGGCTTCTTTCCATCTTCTCTGGGCGGTTGACTTTGTTTTCAAGAGTTTATATTTTGTGTTCATTGTCTGGGGTTCTGTCTTCCACATGGTCTAGTCTGTTGGGGATATTTTCCATTGAATTTTCAGTATGTTTATTGTTTCCTTCATTTTGAGGATTTCTGCTTGATTCCTTTTTATAATCTCTGCTTCTTTATTAAACTGATCTTTCCCTTCCTGTATTTCCTCTCTGGTACCATTCTTTATTTTGAAGATCGTTCTAACTCTGTACCTGTTAAACCCCTCTGACATTTCTTCTGCTGTGTTGTCTATGCATTCTGTTGTTGGAACAGCTTGGTTTGTTTGAGGTGCTTTGTTCCCTTGTTTTTTCATGTTGTTTGTGTGTCTTCCCTTCTGAGTTTGGAGCTGAGGCAGTACAGTTTCTACCTGGTAGTCTTATAGTGTCCCTGAAGGCTTCCAGGACCTCCCCTTTAAGGGGGAGGCCAGAATTACTAGCACCCAAGCAAACAATGTGCAACCTTAAACCAAATAGCTCCCATGAAGGGGTCTACAGTTTTGTGGTAATAAATAGAAGTGATGTGTTCAATGATTGTCTACAGTATAAACAGTAAATTTGCTAAAAGTGATCACCATTTCAAATGATGGACAGTGACGGAACAGAATAGTGTAAGATGAATGTTTATGAGGGAGAAGGAGAGAAGATAGAGGTAAAAATTTATGGTAAGAGCGAGGGAGGAATTAATAGTGGTTGGCTGTTAGTGTGAGAGAAGTGAGAAAGAGAATCCAGGGAGACAGGTAGGCAAGAGGAAAAAATATACAGATTTTTAAAAGAAGAAAAATATAATAATATACAACAAAATTGTAATATACTATTCAGATAATATATATTATCTGAAAAAACATGAAAAAACAATATAATATACTATTCCTCAGTAAATTGATGTATGAATGTATGAATATTTGTTTTAAAAAATGGTAGAGTTGTGAGAGAGAGGGGAAAGAAGAAAAAAGGAAGTCCCAGTGGAAAGTTAAATGAGGCTTCTTTGGCTTTCAAAAATTTTCTCGGCTTCTGTTCTCTGCCGGTAGGTGGGATTGTCTGAAGTTTGATGTTAGCTCCAGTCCTGTGGGTGCTGGACAGGTTGGGTGGGTGAGCTGATAGCAAGATGCCCTCACACCCTCTTCCAGTCTTGCTACCCACTCTAGCTGGCCCCTTCCATCCCTGCACACTTCAGGACTCACTGAGTTGGAGAGAGTCCAGTTTTCTCCATTTTCTTCAACCTCTGCTCCCCTGGGGAATTGCCACCGATGTCCGGCTTTCCACAGGCTTGCCAGACCCAGACTGGCCCACACAAACCTCCCTGCAATCTGAGGGACCTGGGCTTCAGCTTCCCCAGGCCCTGCCTTCTGCAGTCCCAGGATCTCAATGTCCAATGTCAACTTGCAGAGACCACCAGGGATGTGCTCACACAAAGGAGACACTCCACAAAGAGGCAGCCAGATGTCGGCCACTCCCACACCAAGCAGAAAGCCCTCAGGTATAACCAGACCTGCAGGTACCCCAATATATCTCCAGGCTTTGGCCTGTGTCCTAGACCTGGGTGGCTGTAGCACACCTGTGGGCCCTGGCTATTGTCCCAAGACGGCTGCAGCTGCATGTAACCAAATCCTGTGACAATGGACTTCCAGGCATAGTGGGCAGCAGGCTATCCGATGGTGGTCTGTCAACGGTCAGCAGGCTAATGGCAGATGCTCAGCAGGTGGATATCGGATGGTGGGTGATGGGTGGGTGAAAGGTGGGTGATGGGCAGGCATGAGACGGGCAGATGGGCAAATGGCAGGTGACAGGCAGTGGTCAGCAAGCAGTCTGCACTCAAAGGCAGGTGGAATGCAGCAGAGGGCGGGCAATCGAGGCGGATGAGTGGGGGTAAACCACAGGGCATGGGTGGACAGTGATGACTGCCCTGCAGAAAAATACCATTTCCCCGACGTGCATTCTGAGTCACAGAGTGACACAGAGGGCAGCCCCACTCTCATCTGCCTTCTGGATCCTCCTTGTGTTAAATCTTGAATTCAGAAAGTGTGAGCTCCCCAACTTTACTCTTCTTCAAGATTGTCCAGGTCTTCAAGGTGCTTGAGGTGCCGTATGAATGTAAGGTAGGCTTTCTTTCCGTGAATACCAGATTTGATCACACTTTCCATGCACTGGCGATGCTGGAGGTCTGCTCCTTGACGCTGGTCCACAGCTGCAGTGGCCTCTCAGCTCTCCTGCTGCTCAAAGCACAGTGCTCTCTTTCTCCACAGTGTGCCCTATGCATGGCAGGCAATCACTTTCTATTGGAAAATGTAATGCATTTTAACTAAAGGCACATGGCTTTGTACCTCTATAGCTGTTTTCTCAGCTTGGAAATTATTTAGTCTATGAAAGATATATCATAATGACTGTTGGCTTAAAATCTGGGGTTTTAATTTATTTTTTAGATCACAATGCAGAACTCTGAAGGCAGTAGTTGCTTAAGTTCAGCTGTCCAGCGATGCTGATAGGAAACCCTTTTTGGATGTATTGGGTTTTGTTTTTCCTTTATCATCCTTGTCAACACAAAAAGCAGAAAATGATTCCCCAAATGACTTCATTGAGAGGCAGACGCAGTGGGAACGTGCACACTGCACTGAGCTGTGTGCGTGTTCAGGGAAGTGGAGGCAGTGAGAAGTACCCCCACTTCAATTGTCCTTACATACTGAACCTCGGGTGCTGAAGGGCCAATCTGAGGCCGAGCAGACAGGTGGTGGGCAGATGTCCTTACAGAAGTGTTTTCTACGTTCCCTTGTAGCAGCCTTTGTGCACAGTTGTGGTTCTGGCAGCCTTTGGTAAATAGTTTTGGTTATCAGGAATACATGATTGAGGTCCCTTTCTTTATAACCCCCCAGCTGTATTTATTATTATTGATTAGGGGGGCAGTTAGGGCTTGACCAAAGTGACAGCACTTTGATTTAGACAACTTTCACAGCACATCATCCACATGGGTCTCATGTTCTTGAGTCCATGGGACTTTCTTTCATCTGATGCTTGCTCAGGCCTTGTGCCTGTCATTCTGAGCTTAGCACCACCTCCATTCCCTTGCTCTTGGTTGGAAGTCCTCAACTACTTTTCTTTGTCCTCACTGGTGGTCCTTGCCACCTATCCCTGATGTTTACTCTGATGTCATTTATCATTAGGTCTCTTCTAGTATTGGCATCATGGTCACAACTCCACTTAAAGGTAGTGGGCCTATGGTTTGCAAGTACCCTCCACAACTCACGTTGAAATTTAACCACCATTGTAACGGTACTAAGAGATGAGACCTTCAAGCTGAGATTTAACCACCAGGGCCCTGCCCTTGTGAATGGGTGAAGTCTGGCAGTGAGATAGTGGGATCCCGATAAAAGGTTCTGTCTCATGTGGGCCTCACACCCTTCTAGCATGTTAGGGCACAGCAGGAAGGCCTTCAGTCGTGCACTTTTTAGCCTTCAGGACTGTGAGAAGTAAATTTCTTTGTAATTTGATTATTGTGTAGCATTCTTTTATAGCAAGAGAATGAGACAGTAGGTAATTTTTAGTATTTTTTCATTTTGAAAGTGAAATAACCACAGAGCAGTTATATATGAAAACCATCATGTCTGTTAAAACTGATGAAAAATTCATTTTTACATTATACATGCATATAGTGCAGGTTCACAAATATCTTACACTTGATAACAAATAAGTCCTTTGAACTTTATACTTGGCAGATACTAGTAAGTGACCTTATGGTCACAGAAGTGAATTAGTGACCATGTTAGGTCTAACTTACAGGGGAGGCTGACTAGTGACGGGAGGCAGGCAGAGGAAAGTGGAGCAGCCGCTGAGAGCTCTGTGCCTGTGCGCGGGCTTCCCACCCCATGCCCAGCCGCGCTTCCCACAGCGGAAAATGAAGGTCTTGTTTGGAAGTCAGCTCGGACTGAGCCAGGGTGGGAGGAAGGAGTTCATTGTTCTTCCTAAAGCTCGTGAGCTTGGTCTGTTGTCTAAGCATGACCAGACTTGCTGCTCCCTCGGGCCCTCAGCAGGAAGGAAAGATGACAGTCTGTTTAAGCTGTGCTATCACGTTAAGGTAGCCTTTTCCATTTAAAAATGATAAATAAATGTTTTTGGTAGGTTTTCTAAGTTTTGCTTCCTTGTATTTCATATTGTATCAGCCTTTCTTAAACTTGTATTTTAAAGATAAACTAATTTTATAATTTGAAAATTGAGAAATTATGATTGAAATAGCATTGATGATTTTTGTTATACTTCTAAAATCATCAGGAAACACCTAAATGAAAATGTTTCTTCTCTTCCTTCCTACCCTTCCTGAAGGGTATGTTTGTACCCTTCAGAGGCGATTCCTGTGCCCTACTTCTTTGAAACTGCACACCAAAGAAAGGCTTTAGCATTAACTCTTGCACAGTTCCTTAACGGCCCCTGCTTTGTTTGCTGAAGAAGAACAGGTGTGTCTGTGTGGCATGCATTTCCTTAGCCTATAAAGTAATTTCCTCTGGCCTTTTCCAAATGTGACAACAGCTTCAGTCTTCCCTGTTGCAGTAAACCTGGGAGGACCTGTCTGCAAGTTCTGTTGTGCTCAAACTGAAGAACTTGAATGTGGGGAACCAGCTTCCAAAATAAGTCTAAATATCCTCATTTGATTTGAAGTTACTGTGGTACCTGGTTCCCAAGGGAAGGGCTCACACACACGTTTTAATAATGGCAGATCTCTGGAGGGTGCACCTTTGCTCAAGATTCATTTTCCATTCCCATATGATTTCTTTTTCTCCCTTTTAATGATTTTAAAAGAATCAGCATTTGGAGGGTTCTACAAAATCAAGAGTTTAGAACTTCAAGTATGTTTTAGTGAGGTAGTCATTCTAAACATGTTTGTGTTTACGTTTATATTGAAGAGTTATTGTTCATGTCATCAGAAACAGATTCTAAAGTCTTTATCTGATTTTGATTCTGCAGCTCTTCACAATGTTTTCAGAGAAACCACTTCATCCTCATTCTAGTTTAATGCTTGTTAAATTAGTCAGTAAGGACATAACATATAGTAGTTATTGCAGACATTTAAATTTCTCAATTAAAATCCTTCAAAGGTAGATTAACAAACAAGATGATGAATCATTAAAATAATAACTGAAGGGATTTAACCTCGTTTCTTCTCAGATACAACATGTGACTATTCTGAAACAAAATAGAGGAATTAAAATCTGGGTGGATGACACGTCCTTAAGAAGATGCTGGCTGCCAGGTGTTTGCTGGACCCCTGAAGCCCCCCTCTGTGGCCCACTCCAGCTGTTCTTAGGACGCCACACATTGGGGGTCTGGTCTGGTCTACATATCACTATGCTTTTGCGTAGGTAGTACAAAAGAAATTTCAAGGAGTCAGTATGAAGTTAGAGAATTTGTCAATTAAATGTCAATACTGACAAAAATATGTATGTGGTTAAAAAGAAAGAAAGAAATTTAGTCTTTGATCAATTGTACGTGAGCATTCTAAGATAAACAAGATGTGCTTTTTATTTTTTTTCTTTTCCCCCTATTTTTGGTAACAGTTTTGTGTCGTGCTACCTAGACACTTTAAGCTGAGCCTAAAGATCTAAGAGCAAGCCTTTTTTTTAGATAAGTAAAACTTTTGGCTTAAAAACCAGTTTTTCTGGACTGTAGTTGTATGTGGGTCAATGGTAGAGCACTTGCCTAACAGGTTTGAGGTACTGGGTTTGATACTCAGCACCACATAAAGATAAATGAAGAAAATAAAGGTGTCATGTTCATCTGCCACTAAAAATTTAAAAAAGTATATAAAACCATTTTTCTGTTTCTTTGACATACTGACAAATGAATAGGTGATATAGTTTGATATTTAAATAGTTCCAGTATGCTGAGTAGCTCAGGTGTGGGTGGCAATGAAGAGATAGGAGGGTTGGGCGTGAGTTGGCCGTCTCCTTCCCTGGCCTTGTCCCTGCTGGCTGCGGTGTAGCAGAGCTAGGGGCTGGAGACTCTCATAGGCGAGGCCCATGCCTGCTGTCCTCATCTCTTCAGAATGGGACCTCTTCCTGTTGCTGACCCCTGTTTCTTTAACCCAGCCCACGTGCTTGTGGGTGGTCCCTTCCCGTAGCCCCTCTAGTTCTCCTGAGTGTGACCTCTGCTTCAGGTTAGAATCCGAGCTGCCGTACTCTGTGGAAGTCACTGCTCTCAGCTAGCTGCATTTCTTGTTTTCCCATTGGGACACCTCAGAGGTCTCTGCTGTGGCCACAAGACCTGGTGCCCACAGACCTTTTTCAAAGCACTGCACCTTACACTCCTGCTCACAGGAAATGGAGCCAGCCACCTGTCCTTTTCAATTCCTGATGTTCACCCAGAGGAGCAGCTGCCATTATAATCACACAGGAACGCAGTCTATCCTCACCTTGTGCCTCCACCTGAGAGCTCCTGTGAAGTCAGAGGTGTCTCCTCCTTGGCTGTGGCCCATTTCCCTGTTCTCCCACAAGATGTGGATCCTCTCCTTGGCGTGGGTGGGAAGGGTGGGGAGCTCCCTTCCTGCCTGTCAGTAGTTCATCTGAAGTCCAGCAGCCTCTGTGGCTTCTTTTCCTCCCTCCTGGAAGTCTTTGTGACCTTCTAATGGAGAATTTTAAAATGTACCTGCCTAGAGTAGCCAGCTGCACACACTGCTGGGCAGTGCTCACTCCTTCTAGATCAGTGTCCACACGTTGGGAGAACCTGTGCTCTCCTTTGACTCCACCAGGTCTAGGATGGCGCACGTGGTGTGGGAGAAGGAAAGGAAAGCAGACTGTGGGTATTAACACAGCTCCACATGGCTTCGCCTCCTAGGTCTCCGTCCTCCCACTCGGGCCCCTGGAAGCATGCTGCAGGAATGGGAATCTCTAGTGGGAACTGCCCTCATGTCCTCCTGATGGCCTCGGGTCTGCCCTGCCCCTACAGTTCTGAGTCCCTCTGCACCCAGAGGACCTGAGCCCATCCTCCTTAATACGTGCCACCTCGCCCCTGAGAAAGCCTCCAGTGTCTCACCATCAACCTTAGAACAAAAGTGAATGGCTGGCCCAGCTCTGGCCACTTTCTCCAGACTTCAGTGGTCAGAGAAGCACCTTACCTCCTCCCACATTTCTTTTTCCCTGCTGTTTTTCCTCCTAGCCAGCCACGCTTGGTTTCCATAGGTCTTCCCTACTCCTCGGCCGGAACTGCTCACAGGTATTACAGTGGTTGCCTTTTTCTTTTATTTATTTTATTTTTTTCATTTTTATACAGCACCAGTTGCTGCATAAATTTTGTGCCTGGTTTTTATCTACCTTTCCCTACCAGAATGTTCTAGTGTTTTGTTCTCTGCTAAAACCATGTCTGCTACAGGCAGGCGTTCACAACGTTTGGATTGAATGAGTGCAGCCACGGGCCTTGTGCTGGGCTCTTACTTCACAGTCTTCAGGGACTGGGTGTCGGAGGCCATGCCAAGAGTCTGCTGTTAAATGCGTTAAGGATTAAGCATCCGTAGCAGCCGGTCTCCCTTCCATTCATGAGCAGAACTAGAACATTGATTCTAGCTCATCTAACTAATTTGTAATCAGGAGTAGAAACTGAGTGTATTTATTAAGGGCATTTCATGCCATATTTGTAATCTTCTTACTTTTTTGGTTAACAATAAGTGCTATTAAATTGTTTTTTCTTAAGTAATTTTAACAGAAAAACAGAACTTATAACTATATCGTAATCTTTCTAATCCTCACAGTGGCAAATTTGCATGTGCAAAGATTTCCAGTGAAAAAAATAGCTTTCATGTTTTTTAATGCCCGATTCTGTTAACCTTTCTTTTTTATATAAACTTATGAAATAAGAAACCTTTTGAGATTAAAATTTATATTATTGAGCAGAGAAAAATGTTGACTTTTGGTGAATATAAACAGAATGAGATTGAATTATTTTAATCACATGAAATAATTATTTGTAAATAATTTGTGTTGTGTTTCTGTTTAAATGAATTTACATGCAGAGATAAGTTAATACACTTGCTCTGATTGATAATATGGATAATATATTTATTCCCTTAGAAGTCAAATACGAAAATTTTCTTTTAAGCCAAAAATTACTCCATTAAGAAAATATTGTAGTTCCCTGATAAAGGGATGTGGATTTTCACATGTGTCTATTTGGGATTACAGGCAGGGTATGCATACCTTCTAATCAACTTTCTAACCTGTAAGAGATGTGTCCTTACAGAAAGTAGGATTGTAAAAGAGAGAATTAGTTGAACAGACTAAAGGCAATGGGCTGATAGAAAATAATAGAACACTTTATTATTAGTGTCAAAGATGTGGGTAATAGGAAGGAGCAGAATCTCCCAGGCATCTGGGAATTTTATCTTTAGGGAGCACAACTGGGTCATAAGCCTCTGCCAGCCTGACGGATGGGTGCTCCTGATGCGCTGTCTGCCTGGCCCCGTGGGCTCCCGCCCGGGCAGGACTGTGCACGCAGTGGCAGTACCAGCGTATCCCTCAGGCCATTAGAATTTAGATGTGAGCTGGAAATTACAATGTCGTCTTACTTGAAGCAGTTTATGTAATTATGTAATTTGCTTTGTAAAAAATAAGTCAGTAGATAAATTAAAATTATTAACTACTGCTTGGTTCTTCCTTTAAGTGTAGACTTCATTCATATAGTCATATATTCCTAGAGCAAATCTAGTGTGTATCTGTTTGAATTGTTAAGCAATCATTATTTTTCTTCAAAAGAGGAGAGCAGCCATTTTTAGAGAACTAGAAAGCCAGGATGGAGCACGCAGATGTGGATGCCAAGTGGCTGAGAAGAAAGCTCATTTTATGTGAGAGGCCAGGCGTGGGGAAGACGCTTGAAAAGCAGAAGGCAGAGCTCGGGAGTGGGTGACCCCTTAGGCTCTGCATGTGCACATGGGGTCCTTCCTTTCTGGCCTGTCCTGAGCTGCCCCTCTGCGACCTCGCCTCTCGTGCTCTTCAGGTCTCCTCATGTAGCTCCAGGAGTTGGGAGACATTTTCCCAAGGTTTATTCCTATGCTCCATTTCCAGACTGCATGGACACGAACCCTGGTGTGTAGCCCTGTGAGTGCGCCAGGGTGGGAAGGTAACTGAGCGTAGCTTCCATCACGTTTAATTTCCTCAGTCAGGTTGAGGCAGCAGGAAGTACGGTGCACACCTCCTGGTAGGAGTGACTGTTCTCACAATGAAAGACACTGTTCCTCAGTGCCATTCGACTGTCCTGCCTGTTCCTCATGTCTGCTTTTTAATGCTGCCTTTCTCCTGTCATGAAGAATGCTTCACTCCTGGAAATGCACAAGTCTCTCTAGTCCTTATTACAGATGTGCCAGTGCTGTGCTGACCAGTCTTGTATTGTGTTCTAGAGACCGTGTAATTGGTTTGATGATGACTGCCTGTGATCTTTGCTCTGTGACAAAACTGTGGCCAGTTACAAAATTGACAGCAAATGATATCTATGCAGAATTCTGGGCTGAGGTACGTCCTGATTCTTATATTAACACAGATAATATCAAGAAATGGGAAAATTAAATGTATGGATAATTTATTTAATATCTTGATTGCTCGATGTTTCTAGTTATTTCTGAACAATAGATTCAGTCACAAATGAAGAAGGACTTAGCAATTATGCACACAAAGTGAGAATCACGATTCTATTACATCTTCCTTGAATATGTGTGTAAATTCTCTAATCTCCATGGAAAACCTTTAGGTATTTATTCCTGAGAAATAGTGCAGGAATTTCCCTTACTTAATAGCAGATCTTGTGCTCATTAAATAGACATTACTGGACATCTGCTTCGGGCAATAGACAAAGAAGAACCCCTAACACCCGGTCTATGCATTCCTGTAGTTACAAATAGGAGAATGATCATGGTGCACCCCAGACTAGGAGAATGTGTGAAGGTGCCCGTGGGCGAGACCCCTGCACGTCATGAGCTCTGTGGGACAAGTGGGATTTAATTCATGATGCTCCTGAAACACACACATAGACGAGTTTGTTAGCATCTTTCTCTTACTGAATTCTTTAAATTATCAGTAATGTGCATTTTATTCCTTAATTTGGTTTCTGAATTGTCTGTAAGAAAGTAAAATATAATTCTCTCGTTCAAATGAATCAAGATACCTAGGTCTCTGCATGTTCAAAGATTACTTTATGAAAAAGAGTGATAAATCCTTTGGGTTCATCTTTGGTTTAGAGACATAAAGTTCATTTTGGAGAGCAAAGAGTTGTGTGGTTGAGGATTCAGCCACTTATCTCCCTCATGCAGGAGAATCAACAAAATGTAAAGTTAACAAATCCCTCCCTCACGAGTTGGCTGGGAGGGATTCCCACGTTGAACCGTCTCGCAGTGGAAGGCGGGAACGTGCTTGCCTGAGGCCGCAGCCCGAGCTGGTTGTGCCCTTGCTTTTCCAGCCTGCCTGCGCCTCGCGCGTGTGCTTTTGGAGGACTTTCTTTATTTTATGTTTGTTTTGTTTGGGGAGATTGAACTTGGGGCATGCAGCCTCTGAGTCACATCCCAGCCCTGTTTTGTATTTGACTTAGAGACAGGGTCTCGCTGAGTTGCTCAGCGCTTCACTCTTGCTGAGGCTGGCTTTGAACTCGTGATCCTCCTGTCTCAGCCTCCAGAGCTGCTGGGATTACAGGTGTGTGCACCAGCACGCCTGGTGCTTCTGCAGAACTTCCTTTGCTTTCTTGTGTGTGTATCAGAGCCCAGTTACTGTCAGAGTCATTTAAGGAGATTGTTTTAGATGTTCCTTTCTGAACTATATTTGACTTACTACTATCACAACCAGCTTAATTTGCATGTGTAACCCAGAATATAAGTGTTTTCTATAAGTACCACATAGGAAAACCTGTCTAAAGCTAGCGATTGTTTTGCACATAATTTTACCAAAATATATTTCATACTTTACCAACTATGTGTTCTAAAATGTAAATTAACAAGTGACAGAAATGCAGGTGACCTTTCCCCCCTTGTGCTGCTCATTGACTGTTGAGTCCTCTAGTAGGGATTAAACTGCCCGCTTGCTCCTAGGCACCACCTTCAGAGACCTCATAGTCCATGGAGGAGACAGGAACTTAGGTCTGATCTATGCAGCCCAAGGGCACGGTTCTTCCCCAGCCACCTCACGTTCCTGCTAAAGCCACCGCCAGATCAGTCCTGGGCCTCTTCCCCTCCCACCTGCTTCCTTTCAGAATCTGAATCTAAGAATCTGAATCACTGTGATCAGAGAGCCTGGTCTTCAGCCACCTTGCTCGGATTTAATTAAAACCTGCTTGGCACTTAGTATGTGGCCCCAGGCAGTGGGGTGATGGTAATTCTGATGATGGCAGCACTTCTCACATTCTCTGAGTTGTTGTGACAGAAGCCCAACTCAGCAGCATGGAGCAGAGCCCGGGCCCCAGCCACTGCCCCCTCCTGGCCCTCTGTCCCTGGGGGGTCCTCCTTACAGATCTGGTCCATAGCACATGGTAGCTTTCCTTTTGGGCATTTGTCCTGGCTTTAAGAAACATTCAAATCACTGTTTATTTAAAAATCTCTTTGCTTATTGGACTTGTAAAAATTCTTGAGAGCAAAGAGCTTTACAAGATTCATTCTCTTAGGATGGAACAGAGGTAAAGGCTTGAGAACCACTGATGTTAATATTTACAGTCACGACAGCAGCGGGAGGGGACCCTCGGGCGCAGCGCCTTGCTGTGTGCAGAGTGCTCAGTGGGCGCCAGGCCTTGTGTTAGTAAATCCAGGAAGATTCAGTCTGCACCTGTGATTCTGAAAGCAAGCGTGATTAAGACTACTAAACTGCTCGAGGAGTGTGAGGGAAGAGTGGGAAGTAGAAACAAGGTAGGAAATGTTAAGATTTTAACAAGTATTAACAAATAAAAAGCAAGATGATTTTTTAAAATCCATACGGATAATATATCTATTTCATATTGTTTCGTGAAGATTACATGAAATAATATTTACAAATTAGCCCAGAGCCTGTAATGTGGGAAATCTTTACACAGATATTACCCTAATTATAAACCTGGTGGTGCTGTGTGGTCAGTTATTTGGGGCCTCTTACTGACGCTGAGCAGACTGTCCTTGAGTTTTCTTCTCTCAAGTCTAGCTGTGCCCTGTTCCCCGCTGTCCCCGGCTCGTACTCCCTTCCCGCTGCTCACTGTTTCTCCTCTCACGCTAGCTTCTGCTAACTGCCACTCAGGGCTGGATGATTGAGTTTCTGGAACGTTAGTGCAGGAGGCACCCGAATAAAAGACCAGACAGCGAGGCCCTGAGGTCTTCATTGCTTTGACCTATTCCTTTTAGAACGCTTGCATCAGCACTGTAGTCATGCCTAAGGCTGGGTTGGCTTTGACCCAGTCACTGCGCATGGAATATGATTTGCTCCATTTCAGCCCCAGTACTTCCTCCTGAGACAGGAACCAGAACCAACTCATTAATACCCACATTTTATAACTGTTTGAAAACTGAGAAAGAATAATTCCTCCCTCCTCTTTATTTTAGGGTGATGAAATGAAGAAACTGGGAATACAGCCTATTCCTATGATGGACAGGGACAAGAAGGATGAAGTCCCACAGGGCCAGGTGTGAGTTGTTGGAGTCCACTTGTTAAAGTCTGAGAGTTCACATGGTTGTGGAATCATTCACAAGTAGAAGGGCGTGCCGCCCTGGGGAGTAAGGGACAGTCGAGTCATCCAAGGTCTGGTGACTAATGGGGAAGGTTGAGGACTTATCTCACGGGTGCTGAGAACTGGGAGAGGACCCACCATCCACTCCACTGAGCCTTCACGTGCTCACATTTTTGAGGAATCTTCCTCGAAGGATGGAAAAGTGGGATCCAAAAGTGTGTGCATCCACCAAGGCTTGAGGGCCCCCTCTGACCCTGCAGGCTGAGGTGTGAAGTCTGGAGGGCGGGGCTGCCTGTGGGCAGGAAGGAGAACGTGCTCCTGGACAAACCAGAACTGCTGGAGATGCCCTCCATTTACTCCGGCTCAGTGGCAGAAGGCTGAGCGTAGGAAGCCCAGCTCTCTGCAGATGCCATTGCAGCCCGCACACTCTCCTGACTCGAATCCAGGGATGGATGACTTTGAATCGTTAACACATTCTGTCACTGGCTGAACTAAGGTTTTGTTTTTTTGTTTGGTTTTGTTTTTTTTGACAGTAGCATTCTAGATTTTATGTCAGTTCCATTTTTTTCTAACAAAGAATGCTTAGTATTCTTAAAATTCTGTCTTAACAAAAATTGACGTTAATGATCCTCTTTCTGGGAGTGATTGTGGTCCATGTTGATTTTTTAATATTTTGGGAGAGCTTTTACAATGCGGAACGTGTGTGCATGTGATGTTTATCTCAGTTATGAGACCAATTTAAACTACCAGTCTTCTAATGACACAAGGAAGTCAATTATGGACAAAACTTACAATGTAGAATTTGTTTATAAGCATTTCAAAAGACTCACAGTATGGAGGTTCTGCATAGGTTCTCTGTTTTTCCTGCTCTTTTACAATTTGCTGTGGGCAAGTCACAGCTCAGAGAGGGTCAACATAACAGGGCGTTGAGTGGTTTGCTCCTGGAAATTGCCTTAGGTGGTTCATTTTTTCCCCTCTTAATTTGACAGTGCATCTGACGTCCCTGTTGTGCATGTTACACATACACACACACACAGGATGCCTTCTAGCATTGTTCATGGAATTTTTTCCTGTTTGGGGTCACAGTGACTAGTTGCTGCTACCTGGTATTTGCTTTCTATGTTGTGTTTTAAAGTCTTTTCCTACCCTGAGATTACCTAGACTTTCTGGTATCTTCTTTAGTTATTTCTTTTTTGTTTCATCACTTTACATTTGATTGTTAATTCATGTGGCGTTTCTTGTTGCATAATTTCACAAAAGAATCCTAACGTATTTTCCTTTCCAAATGTTTAAACAGTTACCCCAATAGAATATGTAGAAGGGCTGAAAATTTCTCCCTGTTACGCTCAGGGTTTAGGTTCTGTTTTTGTGTTTAATTTAGGAGAATAGTTTGTTTTAAAATTGCTTGCTTTTTACCAAACTTTGAGTCCTTTTATAGTGTGAGGGAATTTTAAATAAAATATCTCTGTGATCAGCTAATATTTTACCAACTGTGCTGCCCTGAAATTTTTGAGTACTATGAACTTATTCTTTGTCATAATAATGAAATCCTCTCCTTTCCATTAATCAGTCTCTTTCTTGGGATTTTCTACCCCATGATATCTGCCAAGCGTTAGATTCAGGGCATCTCTGCATGAGGTGTGCAGTTAAAATGGAGATGCTAGCGTTCTCCTAGGAAGATGGCTGAGACCATAACTGTGCCACAGAGGAGGCGGAGGAGCCACAGGGACTCCGTTCTTCCCTGTCTTTTGATGCATGGCCTTGAAGTTCAGTTTTTTAAAGAAACTGGTGAGCTGTGGCTTGGGGATTCACCTGGTACCTTGTCAGGTCATGCTGCCCTTGGGCAGTTGTGGGCTAGGGTGTGAGCAGAGCTCACCAGTCCTGGGCAGGGCTTGGTAGCTGGACCACCGCCTCTGGCTAAGTCTCATGGTCTTTGGCATCTTGCCTCCAGTAGAACAGTCTGAAGTAGCATCATCTATGTGCAGGTGACTTAAAATTTCTAATAAAGTGTTCTTTAATATGTTTTTATCATGGAATTTAGAACTATTAAATGTAGTATTTTGAGAGAATAATAACCCCCAAAGAGCTATGATACAGTCCATAGCATTTATTACAGGTAAAAAAATAAAGGGAGAAGGAATGGGTAGCTATCAGGTGCCCACACCAAGGATAGTGCACAGTGGGGACACTGCAGTGACACCTGAATATCAAGCTGGATGCAAATCAGACCTGTAGACCGCAGGCTGAACTCTGAAATGTCTGCACTGGAGTACTGAGCTCGACCTGCAAGAGCAACAGCCTTGAGTTAGAACCTGACTCATATCCACAGATCCCCTTTAGCTTTCTTGGGTTTTAGATTTCAGTGGGTACAAACTTTTACAATTTGTTTTAATTTCTTATATGTTTTATTCCTAGGATTTATTTTAATGCATCTTAAACTGCATTCAACAGTAGTTGTCATTGAGCCCAAATATCACATGCAGCAAAACTAGAAGATCTGACTTTATAGTTAGACTTAAGAACAGAAGCTTTAGGTCGGCTAGAATCACTAATGGGCAGTTCTGTTTCTTGTCCATGACTTCTGAACGGAGGCAGCTTGGGTTCTACAATGCCGTAGCCATTCCCTGCTACACCACGTTGACCCAGATCCTCCCCCCGACCGAGCCTCTGCTGAAAGCATGCAGGTACGTACAGTTGTTCCAGCTGTAATGTTGTTTAGAAGAACAAAGCAAATCCAGAGCAAACGACATCCAAGACTCTGTGTAGGACTTTTCATTCCTTCAACTGATGAATGTCTTATCTTCAATTTACAGTAAATATAATTTGAGGGGCTCTGTGTTTCCCTGTTGAGTGGTCTGAGCCGGCTGCCCGGGCTCCTTCTCCCCTGCAGTCAGTTCTCACCACAGGTGAAGCCTGGACACACTTGGTGCTCAGGCAGTTCATTCCGCAGGACCGCCAGGGAAGCAGGCCAGAGACGGAGTTGGGGTCAGCTGCGGAGACCCGGTTGGGGATGGGCTCCTGTTTAGGGCGCCTGTGCTGGGTGGCCAGGCACCAAACTGATGTCATAAAGGAGCGTGGGCACTTCCTGGGAGAGAGTGCTCTGCGAGTGGCGTCTGCTGATGGGGCCTCCTCCCTGGACCCCCATGGCCAGGCCGCATGCCTGGGAGAAGGCAGGAGTGTGGCACCACAGCTGCCCAGCTCATCTCACAGCCACCGTAGTCCCTTAAAGTGTGCCACACAGCACGTACGAAGACACCACTCACAGAAGCATTTGTTTTTCAGAAGGAGCAGGAGGTGTTTGTGGCCTGCAGAGGTTCCCACCCAGTCCTGTTTCAGAAGTCGAGATAGTCATCTCTGTTCATGGGTGCTTGTTAGGAACGAGGCTTATCTTAACTCATGGTTAATGATTTAAATGGAAAAGGAGGAAATGTGAATGGGGAGCCCCTTCCTCTTTTAGTATTATTTTCTTCCAAAAAGAAATTTAATTCATCTGTTATTTGTTCTAGCTTCAGAGTCTCTCTGTCCTTTCCTCACTTTGTTTCTGAGGACTGAATTCGTGTGAGTGAGTGCCCCCTGATGTTCCAGACCACTTACCACAGCCACGGGCAGGTGTGGGAGTGGACGACCACGAGAGGTCAGAAGACTGACACGTGGTCGACCCTGGCAAACAGAACCAGAACCCAAACAGAGCTCCCCCATTTGCTGCTGCTGAAATTGACTTTGTGGACTGTTTCTTAAGGACAACAGGCAAAACCTACCAGTGACATAGAATGATGATGGGTTTTTCTGTGCGAGAGATGGTCTCTCTTTCCTGGCTACTTCTGGGGAAATTTTGGACCCTCCTTGGTTTGGTGGAGCCGTAGCCAGCCTGAGCTGCAGTTGGTGTCCTGGGATCTGCCATATGCACAGGGCTCAGCCCTCGTGTGAAGCTGGCATTTGAGCCAGGACTGGCTCCTAGTGGCGCCCCATTGTGGAAGTGAGGGATGCTGAGTAGAAATTGGAACATCAATCTAACTGCAGCACATAGCTTTAGAGATTCTAACTAACACTCAGAAGTCCTTTCCTATCCAGAATTCCCTGCTTCATGCTAAATATTTAGAAGTGGGAGGCGTGAGTGGATGCTGTGGCCCAGCCGGGATGGTGGAGGTGCAGCTCTGACTGCAGCATGCAGCTCTGTGGCCACCTGACGGAACCTCACCACCTGGTTAAGGCCACTGTCGTCTCATCAACGCTTAAAAACTTTCTCGTGTGTCATCGGTTTTCAAGGAAACCTACCAAAGTTAGCATCTGTCTTTTCCTTGCATACCAGGAACCCTGGGGTCTGGGAAAATGAAAACCGTAGCACTCTTCAGGTTATTCTTTAGGGAACCCTTTGTCATGCTGATAAAAGAAACTTGGGGAAAGAGTTTGTTTTTGTACCAGGGATTGAACTCAGGGGCACTTGACCACTGAGCCACATCCCCAGCCCTATTTTGTATTTTATTTAGAGACAGGGTCTCACTGAGTTGCTTAGCTCCTCGCTAAGTTGCCAAGGCTGGCTTAGAACTCACCATCCTCCTGACTCAGCCTCCCAAGCTGCTGGGATTACAGGTGTGCACTACCATGCTCGGAATAGGAAAGAGTGTTTATTGTTTGCCAATGTCAAAGTTCCCTTCTGATTTTGACTTTGCATAACAGAGAGCAGAGTCAAGGGGGGAGTGTTCCAAGAGCTCTGCCAGGTGAGCGGTGCAGAGCAGGCTGGTGGGCCTGCAGCAGTTGCATCCCACGTCCCAGACTGGCATGCCTGTGACATTCAGACTGAGGGCTGCGGGAGAGTCAGAGGGCACAGGAGGCAGGGCTGTGCTTCAGATCGGAGGTCACCAGGTCACAAGTGGGGTTTTCTGGTAGCAAGAAAATTAAAAGCATGTGCCAGGTGGTTTATTTTCATGTGACGCAGTGTTCAGAATGAAGGTCTCCAGTGTAGTGAGGAGTGTCTGCAGGCCTCCAGGAGGAGCCCTGGGCCTGCCTGCAGGGTGAGCTCTGTTCTCCTGCTCCGCCACAGCTAGTGGCCTCCCACACTGGCCTCTCCTCATCCTGCAGAGTCCCGTGGGCAACTCTGGGGCTCGTCCCTTAAAGGCTAATTCCTCCAAATGCTCAAGCAGAGGCCTGTCCTGAGCCCCAGAGTGGCTTTGTCTTTGAGGCTGGAACTGGTGGGATGAGGTGCCCAGTGCTCTGGTGGCTCTGAGGCTCTTCCCTGAAGGGACATGGTGGGTGCTGCCCGACAGCCTCACCCCAGAGGCCACAGAAGCCTTGTGCTCAGTTGTTTGGCCGCTTTCGAGACAGAGTGCAGAAGTTCTCTTTTCAACCTCACCTCCATCTTCTGCCCCCAGGGACAACCTCAGTCAGTGGGAAAAGGTGATCCGTGGAGAGGAGAGCGCCCAGTGGATCTCGGCTGCGGCCCCGGAGACCTCTGAGAAGCTGCCCGCGAAGACGGATGGCTGACCGCAGGGCCAGTCGTGCCACCCGGAAGTCTCGTCCTGCTTTGACTCATTTCCTTTTATTTTGAGGGGGGAGAACCTGCACCTGGAAGCTGGGGGGAAGCCTCTTGGAGCAGCTGGCGCCAGCTATGTGTGTGAGCAGACTTCCTGAGGCTCGAACCCGCTCCAGAGAGCAGGCGGCCGGCAGGACTCCCGGCGCCCCCGCCCTCTCCCGCAGGCCGATCTGCCCAGGCCTCCAGGCGGAACGGGACTGCTCAGAGGGCGCTCCCACGCCGTGCTGGGCTCCGCTCCGGCGCACACGGTACTCCTGTGGCCTCCTCCCTGGCTCGCACACCATTGTTGCTTTGACGTCCCTGGTTATAAACAGGTTTTACACTTTACTGTTGTGAGTGTTCGTGTGTGACCTTGGGGTCGACTGAGCTGTAGCCCAGCGCCTCAGGACCAGAGTCACGAAGGTTACGGAGGGAGAAGCTTCGGAAAAGCCAGACGCCTCCCGCTCCTAGTCCAGGGCCTGGACGAACCAGCTCAGCACTGCGGGCGGTGGGCGTCTGCGAGACAGAGGAGTGCATTCCAGTCAGTCTCCCAACTCCAGGCTTAGTTCAAACAATGTCAAAGAGTTAAACAAATTCCTCATTGTATTCTTGGCAAATTTACTGAACCTTTGCAAAAGAACAAAATAAAAGCAAGGCATACGAAACTTCCAACGAACAAGTCTTGTGAATGTAAAATGTGAATTTTTAATGATTCCTTGAAATTGTCACTTTGTCATGGCAAAAGTTTAGACTCATATTCAAAATGAAAGGTCTGTTCTGAAAGTTACTCATTACATGACCATACATTTCTCTTAAAATCAAATGGCACCATGACGTTCTGACGCTCTGCGGCTTCACTCTGGCCTGCTGGCAGCCCTCTTGTTCTCTCCACCCACTGTGCAGTGGTCTCAGGCCTGCTGTCGAGGGCACAGCCGCAGGGAGGCCACAGTGCCCTTGCACTGTCCCTGTTTCTGTCCTCTCCACATCAACCACCTGTGACTTGGATGGTTTCTTCTGTATGACTCTTTGGCAGACCAACATGTCTGAGCAGTGTCGGTGTTTGAGGTCCAGCGGAGTTCTCTGGACCCTTCTGCAGCTTTTGGGGAGCAGCAGTGCCAGCTCATGCTGATGCTTTAAAGATTCTTAGCACGATGGCACAGTGGTATCTGAACCCCAGGGAATCAGGGTCTCAAGAAGTGGCAGCCAATCCATAGCACATAGCAAATGTCTCTATTCTCATGGCAGGAACATGGAATATTACTTGAGAAAATAAATTTTAAACATCAGACTTCTAAATATTCAGTACCATACACATCAATCACTTGAGCTTCATTTTTGCAAAATTAAGGCATTTTCTACAACGTGGTTGGTTCTTGTTGTAGCAGGGTTGGCTATACATAAACACTGTTGCTGTTAGAGATTAGCACTGTGTGTTTGATTTCTTCATGGGCTTCTGAGGTTGCCGTCTTCATTCCATAGAGCTCCATTTGCTATTGCATTACGTAATAGGAGGTAAAATGTAACAACTGAAGAGAGGAGTACCGCTGTGGCGAGGTCCACCACACATAAACATGCATGTGTGCAGTGTGTGTACACACATAGATGTGTATGTGATGCACACACATAACACATGAGACAGAAGGAGAGATAGGGAGGAAGAACAAACATGTATGAAAAAGAAAAATCATCCCCATTCTTTAAAAAGTGATTTTGTGTGGAAATGTCTATTGCTTGATAAGTTGACCAAAGTGTAATTATTCAGTGAGGATGAAATTCTAAAAAGTTGCATAGTTTCCTTATATGAGTTTATGAAAAGATCTCATCAAATACAACTTTCATTACATAAGTTAGTCCTATCTGATTTAATCTGGAGGATGAATTGCAGGAGGGAGTTGTCATTTAAGGTTTTTGTTCAATTAAAAGGATTTTAAAGGCATTCTGAATCCTGTTTCTTGATGGGGAAAACAGCCATTGGGCAGGAATCTCATGGCAGCTTTTAAATTTAAAGGTTGTTCTTCTAATAAGATGATCACAGGAAATTCTTTTAATTCGATATGGCCAAGGATATTGTATTGTATGACCTCTACTCTGAACAGTTTTCCAAAGGAGTGTGTGTGGCTTTATTGGGTGGTCCATTTCTTGTGAAATCTTGTCATAATAGAAGCACAGCTTGAACATGGGACTATATGCCAACTCCAAGTGTGAGATTGATTTAGGAAGCATAGATTGACCTAGAAAGATCCCAGGATGCACTGATATTTAGCTAAAAATTCATTTTGGAAAACATATGGTAAGGGACATCTTTGCATTTTGGCAAATAAGTTTAGCAGACAAACTTTAGAGTTCGATTTCTCTTCTTTTTCCCAGATCTTTTCTTACAAGGACAGTGTGATATCAGAAGCCAGGCAGATGGTTTTAATGCCAAATTAAAGTGGCATTTTTATAGTAGGCTGGATTTTCCCTGACCTGATATAAATTCAGTAAGCAGTTTTGAGTAATGTAGACTGTCCAGTTTGTAGAAATTTATATTGTTTATGTTGATTAGTAATAGACAAGTTTATGGTGATTTGCAGTTATTCCATTATCTTTCCAGACTTAGTGAACTTTTTTTTAACGAGAAATCCTCTTGGAACCATAAATGTATGCCAACAACAACAGGAATTGTTGAACTCTGACAGCGGATTAAAATCCTACAAAAATGCAAGTATCTTATCAATTAGTAGTTAACTTAATGAATTAATTAGGAAAAGTAAAAGGGAATGCATTGGGTGTAACTAGCTAATAAACATGGCCCTCTCCCCAGCCAGGGACCCCTGTGTCTCACCCCTCAGCTTTAGTTACTGCTAAGACAAGTCTGAGAGACCAACCTGGGGAGAGCCTGCTGAGATCCCTGGCTCCTCCTCATGGTGACCCTTACAGTGACATTCCAAGGGACTCAAAGCCAAGGAAGCAGAGTTGATCTGGAACTAGATTTGTTCAGCTTAAGTTTCCTTTTTGTAGCATGCTTAAAAGCTTTTTTTTGTTTTGTTTTGTATAATCGCAGCAAATTTCGCTATATTGATATATTCACACATACCAGGTGTGTTTCCCCAGGCCGTGCAGGGGTGCGCAGACCCTGAGAGAGCTGGGGTCGAGTTTGCCGAGTTGTGTTTCTGGTCTTTTAATTCACAGTCAAGGTTTGAGCCCTAACAGTACTAATTATTCACCATGCCTTGGCCTGTGCCTTGACTTTAACCCTGCAGTTGTACTCACTCTCTCCTGGTCATTAATTTGCTTTTTCTTTCTTTTTCTTTTTGCTTAAGTATAACTGAAAACACTTAAAGGGCCACATCCCTGGTTAATTTGATCAAGTTGAGCGAACAGGACCATTCTCTCCTCATCAGATTCCTGTCCTTTCTTTGGCTTGCTTGACATGCACCCTGGTGTCTGCAACCAATCAAGAGCTCAGGGTGCCTCACTAGAAGAGCTTCCCAGAACTGCAGCACTGCTCATGCTGTGGTCTCGTTGGTTTGCAGGTCCATACGCATGACTTAGAGTTTGAAATCTCTTCTCTCGATGTCTCCACCATGTCTGCTCTCTACACTTAGCTGACTTTATTTAGGGTGTAATTCTCAAGGCCTCTTCATTCAGTCGCCCTAGTGGAACCCTCCTGCAAGTGCTGATCACACTCGCTGCACACCTCGAGCTGGCTGCGTATGCTGTCGGCAGTCCCCACGCGGAGCAGCGCATGGCTGTTAGCATTTCACATGTGCGTGAGCATTAACCTGATGCACATTTCACTCACTTTTTCACACATTTATACTAAAAGTTTAAATTAGTGGTACCCAGTGCAGTACATATGTTTTTTGTTGTCTTTGAAAAACAAAACAAAACAAAAAACTGGATAGTTTGGTTATCTGAGGCATTGGATACATTTTATGTGATGAAAAAAAAATCACACAAAAAAAGAAAAAGTGGTGTTCTTGTTCCAGATTGAGAAGATGGAACAAAGAGAAAGACATATTAATATTACTCAAGAAAACACACCTAAAATCCAAAGAAGTACTACGGTAGTCACCTAATGTTTCTCTTGACTGACAGCAGACCCAGTGTGTTTTGAGTTGTGCAGTCGGCCTGCTCTTTCCTGCAAGCATGAGACACTGTCACCGAAGCCTGTGTACCGCAGCCTGGCTGAGGGCCAGAATACTGTCCTCAGAGGACCAAGTAGGCAGTCAGTGTGTACCTTTCAGTGCTCAGCTAATAATTTTGAGGCACTATATTTGCAGAAGTTTGAGTGAAATGTTTTTATTCCCAACGTAAGTTAAGTTTTAACACTGCGTTATTTAATATTCCAGGTCACCTAAGATCATTCTGTCATGGGGGTTGCAACCCGTTTTTTTCTTCAGTCACCTTGATAACCCAATTCTCTGCTGTAACTCAAATACCCAACATAGTGACAGTTGGGAACATCTTTTCCACGCGATCTGTTGTATAGTGCATATGCTGCCTGTCCATTCGGTGTGCATATTGAAGTATGGTAGATTCACCAACAGAGGCGTTTCTAATCTCCACACAATGTTCCTACCTGCTTGAAATTATGTGCTTCCTAAAACACTGTGAAAGTTACCAAAATTGGTACAAATGCAGCATCTTGATTCTTTCTGAGAAGAAAAGGTGACTTTCTCTCCAGGAATGTATGCGCAAAAGTGATGCTGTACCCACACCCAGCCAGGCACCTAGGATGCACTGTGACGGGCTCCTGCTGACCAGGACCTACGGGGCACGGCCCGGCCCAGCCGCCAGCGCCAGGCCCTCTGACGAGCTGAGGACATGCAGGCAGCAGCTGTGGCCGAAGCCTTGCGAGGCTCTCTTTTGGAAGGGAAACAATTTCCAAGTTAACAATATCCAACATTATTGTAGTTGATGAGTTAGTAATTTCCAAAAATGACTTTTTATGTATGACATAAAAATCTTTGTAAAATGCCCAAGTGCAATAATTTAAAGAGATCTTAACTTTGCATTTATAAATTATAAATATTGTACATGTGTGTAATTTTTCATGTATTCATTTTCAGTCTTTGTATTTTAAAAAAATCTTTACTGTTATGTTTGTATAATAGAACAATAATCATTTATTCTAACCTAGGCAAGGTGTAAATAAATTCCTAATTCAAACAGCCAGTGTATATGCATATATGGGTGTTATATGGCAGAATATAGCTTTGTTTTACTTACATGCTTAGAGCTGCAAGAAATCTTTTGTCGATATGTAATTATACATATAAAGTATATATATGTATGATACATGAAATATATTTAGAAATGTTCATAATTTTAATGGACATCCTTTGGTGTGAATAATTGAATACAGTTTTTAAAACATCATCTTTCATGGTTTATCATTCACTTTTTTTTTTTTTTTTTAAATTGTGTGGTGCTGAGGATCGAACCCAGGGCCTCATGCATGCTAGGCAAGCGCTCTACCACTGAGCCACACCCCCAGCCCCTATCATTTGTCTCTTTTGTGGGGAGGATATGAGATGTCTCCTGAAAGTCCATTCCAAGACCCCAGGCCTCATTCACCTGGAGGACCACGTCCCCATAGAATTAACAAGCAGTGGTGGCTTCACCCACTTTCCAGCAGTAAAGACAAGCCAACCTAAAAGGTTAGATTTTACAAGGTGATTCACTGGCTCCATCATATAATTTTAAAGTTTCAGAAGTTGGCTGGGGAAGCTGGTCTTCAGGGTGACTGCTTCTGATTGCAAAGCTCAGGACCCTGAGCACTGCGCCCCAGCCAGCTTCAGGGGTCACGGACACTGCCAGCCACATCACACCTGTGCAGTCAGTGGGGGCGGGCCCTCAGGCGGAGAGGCTGGGCAGGAAGCACAACATGGTGACGACGCGATGCGCGTCTGCCAGTGAGTATAGGCAACACCATCACAGAAACTTAAACAGTGAGAAGTACACCTGTGGTTTTACCTTTAAAACTTTGCTTATTTTGGCTATCTCTGCTTGCCATCAGGTGAGCAGGTAAATGATAAATATTTGACAGAAAGTTAAAATTTAATTGTCTCTCCAGAACCCTCCCTAACTTTGAACATTCTAGACCTGAATTTGGGAGTCAAAGGTTACTAGGATATACACTGCATTGTTAAATATGACCGTCCAGGGCTTGGTGCATTCGAAGGTAAACATAGGTAGCTCTCAAGGGGGCTTCTTCCCCAACTCCAAACTTCCTGAGGGCAGGCCCTCCAAATGCACAGCATGGTGCCAAGTGCAAACAGAATCCCTGCCATTGCCTGTGGGCCTGAATAAAATGTCTCCTGTGTTACCATGAATCCCACAAGCCAATGTGCCCACACAATTATTTGGCAATTAAAATTACTGGTGGGCACTTTGCAAAGCTGGTTTGAGTTTGCGTCCTCATCTTAGTTACACATACATTTGATGACCTGTCAACTGCAGGAGAGAAATACTTCTCCATCGTATCTATGTTCTAATGCACAGGGTCTGAAAGGCAGCACTTTGAAACATTTACTTGGCAAGCATTTGTTGCCTACTTACCGTTGGAAGGAAGGAATGCAGGGGAGGGAGATTGGAAGGGGGAGGCTGGACAAGATGTTTCTGCAAATCTCACAGCCTTCGGTCACTGCTGCGGCTTCCCCGCACCTATTCCTTCATGATCATAGCAGCTGAAAGTTAGATGGGAACCCTCGCATTTGAAGACAGGACAAGCTCACATTTGCAAGACAATTTTTTAAAGTTTTCCAAATTATGCACAATTGATACTGTTCTCACCACGCTCCACAAGATGGAAACCAGAGCAGCCTTCCTCTTCCCCAGCCGCTCATGCCTTCCAATGGTCCCGACAGAAAGGAACTTTACCTGGGGATACCGAGGAGCAAGGGAAAGTGGCTAAGAAATAAAAGTTTATTTGAAATAGCTATTTCCAGATTCTTAGCAGGTAATTGCATCCAGGTGATGTCTTGCCTTCTTGATAGGGGTTGCTAGTTAGGCAGAATTGTTGCTTGGAATGATGCCCCTTCTGCCACCGGCGGTCACATGGGGCTCACCGCAGTTCCCAAGCAGACCACTGTGGTGACCACACTGCCCATCCTGCCAACTGGTTGCTTGAGTCACCTCCTACTTGGAGACCCTGGCCCTGTGATGGGCGTTCTTCCTCCTGAGAGAAAGGAACAGAGTGCACCACTGGGCACTTTCGAAACGAAATTTGGAAGGTCACAGTAGATGGAGACGAGAGAAAAGTAATCTGGTTTGAGCAAGCTATTTCCAAGAGACTTTAGTACTGGGGGAGGCCTGAACGAGGGAAGGAAGAAATAGGAGGGAGAAAGGACCTGGAGCGGTCACTATGCCATCTCCCAAGAGAGACCCGGCTGCTCTCCACCCAGGGTGAGATCACAGCAGGGCAGCTGGGCAGGTAGAAAGACCCTGCAGTGGAAGTCCACCTCCAAGCCACCATGACAGGAGGGCAAAGCAGAGCAGGAGGTGACCAGCTGCTCCAGGCTGATCTTGTGCTGTGACATGGGGACACAGCTCAGGAGAGCCCCACAGGTTATGTGGTGGGAGGTCACATGGGTTCACATCCCCTCAGTAAGCACCACCCCAGAATATCACTGGACCAGATGGCAGAGCCAGGTTCACCAAGAGGCCAGGGGCCCACACTGAAGCTGCCACCCAGCTCCACGGTTGTCCTAGGACTGGGGAGGAAAGTGTGTGTGAGAACTTTGACTGACTTGCAGCCCGAGTGAGTTCAGGAGGCGGGGCAGCCACAGACAAATAAGGACATCAGGCAAATTAAAGACACTTTCAGAAAATAGTTACACTTCTCCGCATTGCATTCAGAGCCAGTGAAACATGAACTTGATGTTCTGAGATGGTGTGTTCTGGTCTCAGATCTAATAGCTGAGAGATTCCCTTAACTCGCACCTTGTGAGGGTTAAGTGGGACCATCCGCATGCAGTGGACTGAGAGTGACAGAATTCACTCCAGAGCTGACCCTTAAGGATGTGCATTGCAGCGGCACCACGGACCACAGGGAGGTGCTACGGCCCATGGCTGATTTTCCTCATTAAGGGAGTTGCTTTTCTTTTAGAAGGAAAATGCTACAGTGATTTAATGCACCATTAAAATTCATGGCCCCCCATCTGCAGGTGTATTTGAGAAAACAGAACCAGCCTGTGCCCACAGGACGGGGGAGGCAGAAGGAGCAGTGGTGAGGATTGGGGAGTCCATGACCTGCCATCTGTAACCTGGAGACCC
>JAJEJO010051219.1:0-10447 GCA_020662805.1 Glaucomys volans
ACTCAGCTGGGAGGAGGTGTTCCAGACAAGCCTCAATCCAACACCCTCTCTCCCATCCTGCTTCCTGCCTCCTGCCTCTCAACCTCTATGGTTCCTCTTCTGCACACCCCTCCCCACCAAGCAGTTCCCAGTGGGCCACAAATTATGGTTCAGGAACCCCTCCCCCATCTCCACTCAGTTTCTCTGTCAGGGGTGGTGGTGCTGATTTATCACACCCCTCCCATCAGTCCTCCTGCAGTGTGTGAGAAATCAATAGTGCAAATGGATTGAGGCTGTTCAGCTTGTCAACTCCCCTTGGGCTCCACCAACTCCGCTGGGACTCTTGAAGTTACTCAGTCCCCTTCCATGCATATACATAAATATATATACACACCTAGTTGTTGGAGCCAAAGCACTGAGCATAGGAATTACTTTTTGTGTCCATCTCTGTCTCTTTCATTCTCTGCTTCATATACTGGGCTGGTCTTAGCATGACAAATACTCTTGAACATTTATTTCCTAGTTTGGGTGGAGTGGGGGTGGAGGAGCTCAAAGGGCAGTAGGCTGCCAGCCAGAGGTGGGGAGGGAGGCAGGTGGGTGAGGGAGATGGTGGGGGCACTAGCTGGAGAAGGGATTGGGTGACAACCCACCCCATTAGCTCTGGTAACTCAATCCCTGCACCCCACCCTCCTGATTTCCCTCCCTCTCAACAACTTCAGCAGCTGTTGGCAGAAGCAAGACTGGCAGACGTATATGTGAGTGCATGTGTGTGTATGTGGGGGGTGGGTGAGAGGGGCTGTGGGGGCAGGGGTGCTGCCAGGACATGTTAAAGGAGACTCAGCCTGGGTACAACTTGGGTGGCAGGAGGAGGTGGGGCAGGTAAGAGAGTGGGTGGTGAGTGATGGGCAGGGGGCAGGCTGCAGGGGGGCAGAGCAGCCCAGGGGTCTCACAGAACTTGTCAGCACTGGAGCAGGGCCTGGTGTGACGGGGGTGGATAGTAGTGAGGGGGCCTGGGGCAGGCACAGCCTCAGCTCACTCCAGGATGCTGAGGCCTGCCTTCACCAGGGGGCGCATGTAACCACGGGGAGGGCATAGCCTACCCCTGTCCCTGCCTGGACCATGCCTGTAGGGCAGTGCAGTCCCGTGGTGACTAAGTTGCTTCTGTCCTGGGGCTGGCAAAGGGCCAGACTCTGCTCTTCTGGGTAGGTGAGTCACTGCCCTGGCATCTCCCCCGGATGCGGCTGAGTCACCCAGCCATGCCTGCTAGGCAGGTGGGCACTATGCTTGGGGAGGAGGTGGAGGGTTATGTGTGTAGCCCCCAGTGCCTTCTCTGATCTCTCCTGGCATGTTCTGGCCCCACCCATAAACCTGCAAAGCTAGGCAAGGATGGTGTTTCTCCCGTGTACTCTGTTGAGAGGTTAAAAGAAGAGGCATCAGGCTACAGAATGAAGTGGAATATGTTTGAGTTGGAGTAAATGGTGGCAGGGGTGGGGGACAGGGGGCCTTGAGAAAAGGACTGTGGGTTTAAATCCCAGCTCTGCCATTGACAAGCTATATGACCTTGGCAAAGTAATTTACTTTTTGAGCCTGTTTCCTCATCTATACAATGGAAACAAGAGCCTTGCCCCTTCAGGTCTAAGTCAAATGAGATAGGGCCATGAAGGTAACTGGGAAGAGCACCTTTTTTAATAATCTGGGAGGCAGGGGAGAAGAAGGATCAGATGAGGTTGGTTTCAGTAGTAGTCTCCAACCCCACCTGCATCCAGGTGGTCTTAGAGGGACCATTGTTCCCCATCCCCTCTTCAGATTGCACTTAATGAAATTCTTTAGGCATTCCTACAGGCTGTGAGAAGAGAAGGTCTTGTTTTGTGAGACATGTGGGCCCTTCTAGGGCTATTTTGTATCTCCTTTGCTTACTGGGAGCTGTCACTGGATGTTGCCCCTGTCCAAGCTCTCTCTGGCTTCCTGTCAGTCTGTAAAGGGATCCTTGTTTTGGGAAACCAGGGCTCAGGTCCTCTGCCAGCCTATTTCCTGTAGCAGGGGAAGGGTAGGCACTCCAGGAGGAGTGTCTTTCCTGAAGAGCAAGGTACCCCTTGGCTGGTGGCTCTTCTCCCTCGGCTGGTCTTCTGCTGCCACTTCCTGAGCACTCTTCTCCAGTGTCAGGGTCCCTGGTGGAAGGAGCTGAAAGCTCTGTTGTGAGATTCCACAGCTGGAGTCCAGCACAGCTGGAGTTCAGCTGCTACTGGGGACCGAAGATCCCTACTCCCTCCACCTCTCCTGCCTCTTGGAGTCAAACTTTGGTAAGACTGGACTGTGGACAGATGGTACTGGATGTGCTGGGTAAGGGAATACCCCAAAGGTGTGCTGGCTATGTGTTTGTACATATGGGTGCAGTCTTATGAGTATCTGACCCTCTGTGGGGGTGGGTTTGTGTGTGCATAAATTTCTTTCCTCATCTGCACATGGACCTACTGCTAGGTCAGCTCAGAAGCATGCCCCACCCTCTGTTACATGCACGCATGTCTGCCTATGCTTGTTCTTGCTGGATGTGCATATATGTGTTTTGGGAGTGTGTACATTCATTCCCTGAATGTGCAGGTAGGTATGCATTTGTGTGAGGAAGTCTGAATCTCTCCATGTGCACGAGAGAGTACCTGAATCCATATGCTGGCAGGTGTATGTGAAGGTCGTACTGGTGGAAAGCAGTATAACTGTGTATAACCACTTGGATTTTTCTATGAACCTTCCCCTCTGGCCTCAGCTGGTAGGACCTAGGCTGACTGGGAGGAGCCTGTGGAGGCTGGAAGTGGGCTGGCTCTAAACCCCCTGGAAGGCTGGATCCTCACTTGGGTGGACGCCCCTGTTGTCGGTGGGGCTCAGGCTGGAAGGCCCTTGGGGGCGCAGGGATGGGGGAGAAGGGGTTAAGCGTCAGCGTCTACATCTGGGAGCCATTGGCGCATTCCTGCCGGCTGAGCACATGTTTGCGGATGGATCTGGACGGGACAGGGCGGGAGTGACTGGGCGGGCGGTTCGCACCGGCAGACGGAAATCCAGACGGGAGCTGGAGACAGCCCCAGCCCAGCGGGCGGGAAGGGATTTGGGGAAAGGCTGCTCGCCCTACTGGGTCAATTTTCCTTTGCGGACTTCAGGGCCAAATGTCCCACTAACCCTGCCTGTCCTGCCTTTCCTTCCTTCCAAGACTAGGGGCTAAAACCAGAGAGAGACAGCCAGATACTTCAATTCTGACTCGGTTCCACAACCTGTGCGACCATGGACAAAACCCAGGGCCCACTCTTTGCCTCCTTTCCTCATTTGTCAAGTGGGGGTTGTTGGGTTGTCGGGTCAGTCTGAGAGACTCTTCGCTGGAGTAATGGCCTGGGAGTGTGGCACTTCTCTTTCAGTGGGAAGTCCTGTGGGGGCACTTGTGGCCACTTCTCTGTCCCAGAACGTAGCGGTGGAACGATCCTAGGGAACTCACTAGACTGTACCCTAGTGAGTCTGCTCCCCTCACTCACCCACCCACAGTGTTCTGATAGTGTGGGACATGATCCTCCCAGAGTAGCATGCAGGGAGGGGGCTCCTGGCTGTGCTGGAGACTGGGGGTCTGCAGATGGAGCGTGATCCAGATCCTGTCCAGCCGGAACATAAATGAGAACCTTCCAGGTTCCTCCAGCCTTGCAGAGAAGCTAGAGTTTTCTAGCATAGATGGGTACTCCTGGGCGCCCCTAAAGGAAGATCAAGGACTGCCCTTTTGGGGAAAGGGTGCTTCAGTGGGGCCTGAGGGGTCAGGTTGGGCTAGGATTCCTCCGACCTACTGGAACTGGAGAGGTGTTTTTTTGGAGGGGAAGGGGGAAGGAGGCATTCGTGCGGGAGATTTTCTCCTGTACTCTTTTTTTTGTAAATGAGAAAACCGAGGTCCAGAGAAGGGAAGTGACTTGCTCAAGGTGGCGCAGCTCTCAGATCCAGCTGATCCTGGAAAATAGTAATTATGAGAGACAGGGCCTTGACAGTGAGGGCAGACGTCACTGCATTCACTTCCATATTTCACCACCTTCTTTCTTCTTTCTCTCTTCTAAGGTTTAGGTGTGGCGTGTGTGTGTGTGTGTGTGTGTGTGTGTGTGTGTGTGAGAGAGAGAGAGAGAGAGAGAGAGAGAGAGAGAGAGAGAGAGATACGCACGTCCCTGTGAGTGTGGGCGTGTGGTTGGAGAAGGGAGTATAGGATACCACACATCATTGCGGTCCTTTCTCCACTGAGCCCTATTTTCATTCTTTCCGCAAAACTTCACCCCCTTCTTGCTGTGAATCTCACATTCTGGCACTGAGGGAGGGATTCTCTCGGATTCCCACGGTCCAGCCTTCAGCTGGGAGCGTCTCCTTTAAGACTCGCCCTTCCCTGGGTCTATTAAGGAGAGAGGGGCGGACTTGAGCCTGAGAACCCGCCCCTGACTGGTGATTGGCCGGTGGGCGGGCAGGGGCGTGCCTGAGGGAGGGGGGCCTTCCCCCCACCCCTGCTCCCTACCCTCCGCCCCCCCAGTCTGGGGCTCCGGGTAAAGTTTCAGCCTTCGCACGTGACTCGCCATGGCCGCTGCCGTCGCCCCGCGCCCCTGAGCCGCGGCCCCCCGGACGGCTCCTCTCCCGGGACCCCACAACCCTGACGCCAAGCAGCGCCGAGGCGCCGGGTTAGGACAGACGCCGTGCCCGCTGAGTCTTCAGACGTGTTGAGTGTCCCCCTGCTGCGAGGTAACCTCTCCCCCGGGATTCACGGGAGCCCTCGGCTCCCTCAAGCATGAGGGCCCTGTGGCCTGCTCTTGATAGGAGCCGCTGGCGGGGACCCAGTGCCAGGCAGTTCCGCGAACCCGGGGGTTCCTGGGCTTCCCAGCCGGCCGCCTCCGTGTCCAGGGTGGGGGAGCCCCTTCTGTGCGTCTGTCTGCGCCGGGTCTTCGCGCGCAGCCTAGAGGCGTCTGAGGCAGTCTGCCGTGCGTGTCCCCGGTGCTCGAGCTGTGTCAGAACTGCCGCTGGGAACTCCTGCTCTCTTTTCTCCTCAAAACCAAGCAAAACAAAAAGACTTTCAAACCTGTTTGGGGAGAGATCCGATGCCCAACGGACTAGCCCCCTCCCTCCTTCCTTCTGTTACCTGAGCCGCCCTGTGGTTTGGGGAGAATCAGCACGGGGGCCCACCCTCACCAGAGGGAGCTCGTTGGGGGGCGGGGCCCGCCCAGCTGGTGTCCCCCATAGAGTGAGGGGAGCCGCCAGAATTGGGTGCGGAGCCAGTGCAGTTGGGTGTCCTTGGGTCTTGTGTTAACAATGGGGTTTTGGAAGTCTTTTGGGGTGGAGGAGGACGGAATAGACTGGCCGACCTTGCTCTGCCTAGGATGTCTGGGACCTGGTGCCACCCACGAGGCTTGGAAGCTGCTAACCAGATGTGTGTATGTGTGTCGGGTGGCGGGGAGGGAAAATCAGCTTGGCTATGTCCCCTCTCCTCATCTCTGGGTACAGCCCTGTTGTGAGGCTGCTCCGTAGGAAGAGGGACAGACCCCCAGTGCACTAACCTTGGAGAAGTTTCTTCATCCTTCATCCTGTCTTGGATAGGATGCCCAGTATGTTGGCATGGAAGGGTACCCCCTGATCCCACCTTGTGTTGATTCCCTCTTCTCCCATCAGATTACCTTCTGCCTGCTGCCTTTGTGTATGTGTGTGTGTGTATATACACACAGAGCATATAAATGTATATCTACACACACACACACACATAAATATATATATATATATATATATATACACATGCTTTCTGAGGGGATTGTTCCTGAGAACACTCCCTGACTCCCCACCCTCTGTTTCTTACCCCAGCCCTCTCATTTCTGCTCCTGACTTCCCCCACATTAGTGGGGAGATTGAGAGATGTCTCTTAGGCTTCCCCTGACTGTCGTCTTCATAAGGGTAATACCTTTTGCAGGGAAGTGGTTCAGTAAGGACCCTCCTGGGGCCTTCTAGGAAATTGGGGCTCAGGCCCCCAAACTCTTCAAGCTCCTGCAGGGCTATATGGGGGAGGCTAGACTGGGGAAGCCCCAGGTTGGAATGGGGGTGGCTTGGAGCTTTGGGGCTTCCCCCTGGAGGGGTGGAGATGAGTCTTGGGGAGGGAACAAGGGAAAGTATTTGGAGTTGGATATGTGGTTCTTCTTCCTGGAGGAAGAAGGGGAGTGGTTGTGGAGTTAGGGAGTTTGTGGCTATGAAAGATGGTTCACAGGGGAGCTGGGACATCAGTACTGCAGGAGAGTCCTGGCCCTGAAACAAAGAGGTCAATAGGGTCAGACTTGAGTAGGCCTTTGGGAATTGAGGATCTTGGATTTGCAGGGACTTTGAGGGTATGAGCTAGTGTGCCTGAGGTGGTCACTGCAGGGTTCCACCGCTAGACTCTTGAGGCAGTGCAGATGCAGTGACAATTCTGAGAGGACCCTGGGATTGGAATAGCTTAATCCTGGCCACCTCCTCCTATAGCCTCCTAAATCTCACTTCCTTCAATCTGACCCTAAATGCCCCTGCTGCCACCCTGGGATACCTCTCTAGTTTTCCTCCTACTCCCAACCCTGCGGCAGCCTGGCAGGAAGCTAGCTGTAGGCAGCCCCATCCTGATCACCCCTATTCCTCCCCCGCTGGGCACAGTCACCCACTCATGCCATGACGTGGTTCCTGTCTAGTGTGGGGGAGAGGACATTGTCTGAGTGGCCTTCAGGTCTGTTTGGGGGATATTAACCCAGAGCCCAGTGAATTAGCTCCCCTTCCTTAAACCTTTTGGTCTCTGAAGCTGGCTCTGCCCTCTGGGACTTATCTCCGCAGGCTACTCCTTGCTCAGGTTCTAGAGTCTTAGGTGGGATGGTCCTCAGAATTGTGTGATTTGAGGGTGGGGCCTGCCCCCAAATACAAGGCTCAGTGTCTCGATTTCTGTCCCCTGGGAGGCATGAGCAGGGCAAGACTTACGCTTGGCTGGAGGGGTAGGTGTGTTGAGGGTTGCCTCGGGGGTCTGTTTGGGAGCACTGCTTGGGGTCTGGGGTGATGGACAGTTGGGGAAGGTAATCCTATCCCTGTGATGATTAAGCAGGATAATCTCCACTTGCCCAGCACCTCACGCCCCTATCTGGTGCTGGTGGTTTGGGAGTGTGGGAAGCTGGCAGGGCCCCTGGCAAGATTCCAGAGTTGTCTTGGCTTACTGGGTTTTGGGAAAGGAGTGTGGCAACTGATACCCTCGGCTCCTAGGGCTTTGGCTGCACATCCTCTCTGACGCCTGCTCTTTCCTCCCTCTGCTCTCCTCTCCACCCTCCGGCTGCTGTCTGGAGCCCACACGGTTTGTGGGGGGATGTGGGGCAGAGGGCAGAGATTGAATCTCTGTGTGTGTCCAGGGAGTGTTCTGGGAATTGGCAAGACTGGCTGAGGGTATTTGGGTGTCCCTGCAGGGTGGGCGGCATGTGGGGACCTGGCCCAGAGTGTGAGAATGTGTCAGAGTCGGTGTGTCTGTCCCCAGTCTGGCTTGGGTGTGGGTGTCTCTTGCTTGTCTGGATCTTGCCTCCCGCTCTAGTCCCCATCCCCCCCTCCTTCCCCCCACCCCAGCCAGGACCGCCTGCTTACTCTCCCTCTCTCCCCACAACTGGAGCCTCCCTTGCCTGTTCCTGGAATTTGGAGAGGAGGAGGAGGAAGAGGCAGGCAGACAGACCTCCCACACTCTAGCCGCCCGCCCGCCTGGCATCATGGGGAAATGAAATAGGTGCTGTGGAACTAAGTTTTCTCTGGCTTCCCCAGACTCTCCAGCACACAGTGGCCAGCCCTTACAGATGGGCCATGGGCTGCCTCCCTCACTGGGCAGTGAATCTCTTTCTCCTTAGTATCCTGCCCCACAAGGCCCCTGCTGGACCTCCAGGCACCACTTTCAGCCTGGGGAGCCAGTGGGGGGATTAGGCTGCTGCCAGCTTGGCCAGCACCTGTTGCCAATCCCAATTCTGTAACTGGAGCTGGCTAGGGAGGGGGCTGCAAAATGACAGGTGGAATTTCTTCAGCCAGGCAACCTCCCTACCCCACCCCCAACTAGATGTCTTTTGCTCTGGCCAGAACAAGGAAAGCCTGCCCCCTACCTCCCCAAGTGTCAAGCTGATCTCAGGGTTGATGCCCTATCCTGCCCAATGATTCCCATCTCCATCACTGACTGCAGAGCCAGGCTGCCCTCCTTCAGGTTTTCGGAGCTCTGTTGCCTTGGCAGGCTAGGGTGTGTGTGTGTGTGTGTGTGTGTGTGTGTGTGTGTGTTGGGGGGGATGGCTGGGGGTGGTTCTCTGTTAATGTTTTAATTGCATAAAAACTGGGAGCTCAGCTCTGGGCCAGTGGGGAGTCTGGGTCTGGCTGGCCGCCCAGTTTGGGCTAAATATAGTCTGGGACATCTGCAGAGAAGAGGAGGGGGGTGGAGGGAGGTTCCATTCCCCCCCACCTCCGGCCAAGGTGCCCTCGTCTGGGCAGGCACCTTGGAGCAGGGAGGGGGATTCCTCAGCACAAAAGGCAGGGGACAGGCAGCAGGGGCTAGGCACAGTTGGGATCTTAGCCACCTGGAGATCAATAGATACCTGAGATGAACCCAGAGGCTCAGGACAGGATCTGAGTGGAGTGTGCCTGCTGGATCCCCCCACTCCTGCCTCAGACTGCCCCCCAGCTGCCTGAGGTCAGGTCGTCTCCTTATGTTACTGCGCCCATCCGGCGGTGTGTCACGGTGACCCATTCACTGTGTGCCTGTGTGTACACACCTACCTTGGAGTGACTTCCTTCTAGCCCCTCCCCCTGAAGCCTCTGTCCCCTGGGTCCTACTGCAGGTCCCCAGCCCTCCTTTCCTCTGTCCCTTGCCCCACAGTGAAACCTTCAGTCCAGGAATCGAGACTTGAGAAGGGGAAGCTGTGGTGAGGAGTTCTCTGATCTCCAGTCACGGCAGGAAGTGGAGAGGAGGGGGACCGAGGGGGGAACAGTGAGTGGCAGGCGAAGGGGGAGGGCCCTGTCAACCTGGCACTGACTATGCACATAGTGATGGGGGATGGCAGCCCTTCCAGAGGTGTCCCCTTTCCCTCCAGCTCCAGGTTGGGGAAACTTGAGGGACAGCTGATTCCCCAGGGGGCTGTGAACAATCGTTGTCACCCCCCTAACGGTGAGAAAAAAATGTCTTCCTGTCATGTGACTGTCACTTCCTGTCCCACTGTGGTTCCCGGGGTGTTTGTTGTTGGTTGCCATGGCGATGGCTGCCGTAGGCACTACCCCTGGTTCTTGTGGGGAGAACGCTGCCCCTCCCCTCAGAGCCCACAGTTGGGAGGGGGACTTGGGGGGCCTGACTAGGGGGCCTTTTCAGGCTGAGTGTGTGTGGTCTCTGATGTCCTAGGTCCCCCAAGGCCCCCCAGACTTCTGTCTGTGGGAAGAAGTCACAGCCACCTACTCAGACTGAGTGTTGGGGAGACTGTGACCACATCTGGCTGTACTTGACTATGGCTGTGACTGTGCGTCTGACTGATTTGGCAGCCTGGATCCCTTTGCCTCCTAAGACCCCAGTTTATGAAGCCCCTGCCTTCCCTATTCCCCTCATACAGTTGGGGAGCCCTCTCTCTTCTTGTGTTTTGATGGACACCACCTTCCCCAGGGAGTTTCTGTGGCTTCTTAGGATCCAGACTGGAGTGTGGAGGGGCTCTGGGTAGAGTCCCCTGTGTATTTTGGGGGTGGAGATATGGTGGATCTGTAGACCCTGCTTTCTCCTACACAGTCAGCTTCTCCCAGATCTTGCACCCTTGTTTTTATTTTATTTTTTTAATGGAGACAATGCCTTTATTTATTTATGTGGTGCTGAGACTCGAACCTAGAGCCTCACACATGCAAGGCAAGTGCTGTACCACTGAGCCACAACCTCAGCCCGCACCCTTGTTTTTTAAGGGGAGGCCATGGGGCTCTATGACCAGATTTCCCTACCCACTGTGGGGTTTCCTGATCAGCTGGGGATAAAAAGGACAGAGATTCCCCCTAGTTCTAGCCCCAACTGAGTGGTTGGGTGTGGAGTAGGAAGTTTCTGGGGGGTCGATGGGTGTGGGTTATGGGGCGGGGCACAGTCTGACTCAGGCCTGGTCTGGGGTCAGAGCCAAAAGGATATCCTGAGGTAGGAAGGGGGGTGTTCCTGGCTTCCCTGCAGCTTAGGTCCCCAGGGAGGGATGCTGGGAGGGGGCTGGTAGCATCTAGTCCTGTTGGCAGTTTGCCCTAGGATTCAGAATATGGCAGGCTCAGGGTTGGGACTGAGTTGAGGCAATGAGTGGATGAGTGCTATAGCCTATCCCCCTACTTGCTGTTCTGTCCTGTTTCTCTGTGAGCCCTTTGCTCCCCAGTTGTGAGCAAGTGGTGTTTCCTGCTTGGTGTATTGCCCAGAGGCGGGGGGGGGGGGGGGGGGGGGGGGGGGGGGGGGGGGGGGGGG
>JAJEJO010051219.1:10547-20572 GCA_020662805.1 Glaucomys volans
GGGGAAAGCCCCATGCCAGGCTGGGTGTGATGATGGTGGTTTCCAAGCTGGGGGGTCCCCTTAGTGCCCCATTGGTCCCCCAGCAGAGAGAGGTGTATTTGTATGGTCCATGCACTCCTGTGGTCTGGCTGTGGCCTCAGTAGGCTCATTTCTTCCTCTTCCTGTTTTCTTCCTTCCCCTTTGGTTGGTCCCTCTCCCCGAATCCTGTGCTGCCCCTCTGCCCTTTCACCTACTCTGCAAGGAAGACCTAGTGGGAGGCTTCAGCTCTGGTTCTGGGTGGACATCTCTGCTACCCTGGGCTATGGAGGTCCTTAGCATGGCCCTTGAAGGCTCTGGGGTGTAGTCCTTGGGATACCTGGCAGACATCCCTGCTTATTCCTGGGCCTGGGCTTGGGTGTCTGCGTGGTAGTCAGTCACTACTAACATTGTGGGGACTGGGAGCCAGGCAGCTCTGTGGACCTGGGGCAGGAACTAGGGCTGTATGGAGTACAAATTGCAGAGACATCCATTCTTCTGGAATGAGGTGCTGTTTTGAGGCAGTGGGCAGTGGTAGCCCGCAGCAGCACTTCCCTCCCCTGACATCTGTGAGGATGTGTTCAGGGCCTGCAGATACTAGGGCAGATTTTCAAGCCAGTCCTAGCTACAGAGAAGCTGGGGTTCTGTGAGGCTGGTGGGGAAGAGGTGTCTTCCACCTGTCTTTGCCTCCCCCAGGTGATCGTCTCAAGCCTTCCTCAGGTGGTCTCTTTCAAAATGAGACTGGGCTTTCCTTGGAGGAAGAGTGAGGGCCTTGGCTAGCGGGGCCCCTGACCAAAAGGAAAAAGGGAGTAGTGGTCATCAAGCTCCCCAGCCCTGGCTGCAGATGGAAGGGAGTGGGGGAGGGGAGAGGTTGTGGCTTTGTGTGTGTGAGTGTGTTTTCCTGGAAAGTTTATAAATAGTTCCAGCCCACTGTTCTAGTTTGAAATGTGCCCTGTCCCGCCCTGCTTGGCCAGCTCGGCCAGCTCCTGGCAGAGTAGGGGGTCCAAAGGAGGCAGGACTTTGTTTCTGCCAGGGCTGGAGTCCCTCCCGCCCAAGTTGAGCTGAGCTGCGAGTGTCATTTGCATATGATTCATTAACTGCCTAGAATGCTTAGGAAAACCCCTGTCTCCCCTTCTTATAAACTCCTCAATCCTTGCCTCCTTCTCTCAGTCCCTCCAGAGGGGATTGCTTGACTTGTATTCCTGGGCAACTGTTGTTTCAGGGAGCCAGGGGAACAGAGTAAAAAGAATGAATGAAGAAGAAGGCAGGCTGGGCCCAGCTGGGCTTGGGGATCCCTGGCTCCACTCCCCTGAGGATAGGGGAGGAAATGGTCTATTTCTCTTCCCCTTCTTCCATCCCCAAATCCAGAGGTTTCCCTTTTTTGGTTTGTGAAATGCAAGAAGGGAATTTGGGAAAGGGTTGTGGTCAGGCCTCCACCCACACCCCTAATATCCCTCTCCCACATCCCTCTTCTTTGTCTGGGGGAAGCAGACCCTGGAAAATGGGTAATGTTTCTTCTCAGCCCTGTCCACAGATGCTGGGGAGAGGAGCAAACTGCTGAGGCCCTGGGTGATAGTGAGAGGTGTGGGGAGAGATGGCCCAAGTGCCCCGGTCTCCCCCTGCACCAGGTTTCTGCTAGGTGCTTTCCAGGGCCTCAACTCTTAAATCCCACAACCAGCTGTTTAGGTAGGCAGTTCACAGGCTAGAAAACAGATGCTTAGAGAGGTTAAGTGACTTGCCTAAGGTCGCCCAGAGTGGCAGAGCTGAGATTTCACCTCTGTTTTTTTCTACCATTTTCATGGCTCAGGCAACTCTCACCTTTTTCTCTAGGCTGTGACACTGGCACCTTTTAGGGTTCAAAGAGGCCCCAGCGAACAGGGGCTTATGGCTAGTGATAGGCATTCTAGCCCCCATCCTTTTCTTCTGGGCTCAGTATATTGGAGGTGTGGGCCTGTGGTTTTCTCTCTCTTGAGGGAGGGTGTCGTGGGCAGTGGAGGTGGCTGGCATAGGGTGGGGGTTGGATGTGGGTAGTTTGTTTTCCCTCTCTTTGGTGCTGGTTTCGATTCTCTGATGGGGCCTTCTCTACCCCTGTGTACAGGGTGCTGGGGCCCAGGCCTCTCCATGAGGGTCATGGCTCCAAGGGACTTCTGAGGCAGGGCCTGTGCCCTTTCAGTCCCATCCCCCATCATCCCTGTCCTTGCCCATCCCTGTTCCCCGGTCAGCCTGGCCCTTGGCCCATTTCTGTGACCTTCACCCCCTCCTTTGGCTCAGGGTTCTCCTTCCCTAGGGAGCTGAGCAGCTTTGGACTGAAGTTTGCTGCAGGCTGAGCTGGTTTAGGCTGTTGGAGGTTCTGGTAAGGGGCAGGGAAGAACTTTCAGCCTGTCCCTGGGGCGTGTGTCTGAAGGGGGACATTGAAATCTGGTCCACTTTCACATTCTTCAGGGTCAGAGTTGAGGTGTTCATTCTAAGGTGACAGTAGTACTTTTCTGGGAGCAAGGCTGAGCTCCAGAAAGTGCCTGGCTGAGCTCCAAACAGTTCAGGCTGGGTGTCTCCCAAATCCCCAAAGCTGGGTCAGGATGCCTGGGGTCTGGAGTGAATGGCTTTCTGGGTCTCAGGCTTGGCTCAGGAGGCCTCACTTTGGGTCAGCTGCTCCCTGGGCCTCACCTCTAGGGAGGCAGGCCTCTGGATATGAATCCATTTGAGTGTGGATCCAGGTGTGCACTGGGGAGGTCATGTCCATGGGCTCTGCTCACAGGGAGGACCTTGGAGCATTTCCTGGTGGAAGAGGTAGGGCCAGGGAATGTGCACTTTGGGAAACTGTGGGGCTCTGGTTGTGTGTCTTCTGGGAGTGTGTACAGAGACCCATGCAAATTCTTTTTTTTTTTTTTTTAGTATTTTTTTTTAGATGTTGGTAGACCTTTACTGTATTCATTTATATATGGTGCTGAGAATTGAACCCAGTGCCTCATGCATGCTAAGCGAGTGCTCTACCACTGAGCTACAACTCCAGCCCCACTCTGAACTGTGTTCACTGCATGGTGGAGCCCAGGTGTGAGATGGTATCTCCAGGTTCCTTCTCCTCACGTGCATGCCTGCACACACAGGCTGGGGTTGCAAGCATGCTCTTGCCCACCCACATGCTTTCTATAGTGCTGCATGTGTGAGTTTCTACAAGTGCATAGTATATATGTGTGTGTGAGGGTCCAACTGTAGACACTGATGAGGTTCAAGCAACCCCTCCTTTCCTTGCCTGGCTCCCCCAGCTCAAGTTCCCTTTGTGTGGGGCCCCACAGGAGTGGGGGTTTGGGGGCAGGGTGGCAGCTGGTCCAGTGGGTGGGGCTCCTGTTCCTCTGACTTCAGCCCTCTCTGCCTGGGAGGGAATTCGCAGGGCCTGGGAAAGCAAGGGGGTACCTCATTCTGGAGTGGGAGTAAGGAGAGAGAGTCCCTATACTTGTCATAATGAGTAACAGTAAAAATCATGGTCATTAACAAAGTCCAGATTTTACTCCAGAGGCAGCTGCCTCCTTCTTAGCCAGTACCTGTGCCCTCCCTTAATCTCTCCCTCAGTCTGACACAGGCAGGCTGGCTGGCTGGCTGGTCCAGCTGGGCTCGGAAGTCTTGGCCTCTTCCATAGTGGCCTTGGCAGGAAATCCCCCATCCCAGGCCTGGTCCCCAGCCAAATACTGGCCATATACGTGTCCTCTGGTCTCTGGGTTTGAGCCTGGGGCTTGGAGCTTGGAAGATGGTATATCCTGAGCTCAGTGGGTGAGGATAGAGGGTGTTAGAAAGGGACAGTCCTTATTTTGGGTCTCTGTAAGCCCTGTTTCTTTTGTTTTAACAGCTTTATTGAGATGTAATTCACAAACCATAAAATTCACCCATTAAAGTATATAATTCAATGGTTCTAGTTTATTCACATGGTTGTACAACTGCCACCAGTCACTTTTGTAGCATTTTCTTTCTTTCCTTTCCTTTTCTTTTTTTTTTTTTTTTTTTTTTGGTACTGGGGATTAAACCCAGGGGTACTTTACCCCTAAACTATATCCCCAGACCCTTTTATTTTTTATTTGATATGGGGTCTGGCTAAGCTGCTGATGCTGTCCTCAAACTTGCAATCCTCCTGCCTCAGCCTCCCAAGTCATTGGGATTACAGATGTGTGCCACCAAGCCATGCACTTTTATAGCATTTTTATCACTCTAAAAAGAGTCCCTGTACACACATCACTTCCCATTTCTCTCATATCCACACCCCAGGGCCTTGTAACCACAAATCTACTTTCTGCCTGATTTGTTGCTCCTGGATATTTTATATAAATGGAATCATACAATAGATAGTCTTTTGTAATTATCATATTGTTTTCAAGTTTTACTCAGGTTATAGCGTGTGTCAGTACTCCATTTCTTTTTTTGGCAGAATAATAGTCCCCTGTGGACATTTTATTTATCCATTCATCAGTTGATGGACATTTGAGTTCTATTTTTTGGCTATTATGAACAATGCTGCTCTGAACATTTATGTATAAACCTTTTTGTGGATTTATATTATATCTCTTGGGTAGATACTTAGGAGTGGTCTTGGTGGGTCATATGCTACCTCTGTGTTTAACCTTTTGAGGAACTACCAAACTGTTTTCCAAAGCAGCTGTACTATTTACAGCCTTGTAGGAGGATTGCAATTTCTCCATATACTCAACAATACTTGTTACTATCTGTGTTCTTTATTTTAGCCATCCTCTAATGTGTGCGTACATTTATTATTCTTGAGTACCTGGTAGGAGAAGGAAGGGAAAGAAGCAAGACTGGGCAGAGTTTCTTGTGGTTTTGATTGGCTGTGATTTTTTTTGTGTCTCTTTTATTTTTACACACACACGTATGTATGTATATGTATGTACATATAAATGTGTGTATGTATATATCTGTGTATATATATATATGTACATATATATATACACATACACACATTTCATATATACATATATATAATTTTTTATTTATAACCCATACCCAAATGGATTGGAAATATCCTGTTGTGGATATGTTTCTCATTTTTTTTCTCTCTGCTTTGTGCTGCCTGTCTCACTGTCATAGAATCTCTGGGTTCATCGCTGCCTCACTACCCCTTGGTGTTATCTATGCATATCCTCTGGTCCCAGCTGTTGAGACAGGGTGTGGATCTGTGTACACACTGCTAAGGGGGTCATCTGGCCTTTTATCTTTGGCCTACCTCCCACCCCATTCCTTAGTGTGTTGCTGCTGAGGTGTGTGGTGAACTCTGAGATCACTCTCTTGCCCCTTCATTGCTGGAGGTAGGATACTTTCCACACTGGGTAGTTCTGGGCCTCCTGACACAATGTCTCCCCTGGACCATCATGCTTTTAGGCTGGAAGTGATACCTAGGAGTCCTTGATTTCCATTTTCCCATCTGTGTGTATGTAAATGGGCCTCATCCCCAGGCCTGTGGGACCAACCCATCTGGGGTGCTGGGGCTTGGATTTGGGTAGGGGGGAAGTGGTGTAAGAGGGGCCCTTGGCTTAGGAGTCATTTTTCTGAGAAGTGCCAGTGCTTTAGGGAAGCGGCTTCTTTTCCCCCTCCCACCTCCCCCAAAGCACCCGTTCTTTGCATCTTGACCTCAGGTAACCTGCATTAAGGAAGGAGAGCCAGCTGCCCGCCTCTGCTGCATTGATATTTTGGGGTGGCACTGTGGACCCTTTTCCTGAGGATTCTGGGTGAGAGGCCCTCTGATGCTCTGGGCTGTGTCCCCATCTCCCCAGCCTGGCTGTGCTATCCTGCCACCCCAGCAGTGCCTGGGCCCTGCTCCCAGGCTGGCTCTACCAGCCAGGCATGGTGCCAGCTGTCTGCTCAGCTTGGTGCCACAGGAAGATCTCCGGCCGCCCAGGTGAGGGAGCTCCACAGGGAATCCCACGTGTCTTCTCTGCAGTGCCCACTCACCTGTCCTTTCTCCTTTTGCAGCACTACAGGCCATGGTCCCCCCAGCTGCCTAGCTGGGGCCCATCGAGGAGTGTCATCCTTTTGGTACTCTGAAGACCAGCACTGAACCTTCTCAGGAAAGTGACAGCTCACAGGACTGCTGAACCAAAGGACTGTCCTGGGATATCCCTCAACCCACCTGGCCCCCAGCTGGGGTGGGGGCTCCAGAAGGCTGAGATTGGTTTGTTGACATTGGACAGCAGCTCCAGGACAGAAGAGGGGGTGGGCTGACCACCCAATCCCCCTCTGGGCCCAGGCCCCATGTCCCGAGGAGGGACAGCCTGAAGCCCGCCACAGCACCCTGCCAGACTGTCTGCCTGTCCTTCCGACTGGCTGCTTGGCATGGCCAGCAACAGCAGCTCCTGCCCAACACCTGGGGGTGGGCACCTCAATGGGTACCCGGTGCCTCCCTACGCGTTCTTCTTCCCTCCTATGCTGGGTGGACTCTCCCCACCAGGTCCTCTGACCACTCTCCAGCACCAGCTTCCAGTGAGCGGATACAGCACACCATCCCCAGCCAGTAAGTCTGGGTGTCGGGGGAGGCTTTGTGGGAGGGGACTGTGAAGGGCAGCGGGCTCAGGGCTTGGGCTCTTGGCACATCTATTTTGCTAGTGAGTGGCCAGGTCTTCTCCAGACCAGGGGGACTATTGTGTGGGGGGCTCAAGGATGAAAGTCCCACTGCCTGTAGGCTTGTTTGCTGTTTGATGTTGGGGATGGCAGAGATGAACCATGCTGTTCCCAGCCCTGTGGAATCCCTTGTGCCCCTCTCCTGTGCTCTGCCATTGAGGGCCTTTATAAATAGCTCCAAGCCTGGACACAGAGGCTGAAGGTGGACAAACAAACCTCTCAACATTTGGTGGAAATGGCAGCTCTATGGAGAGCTAGAAAGCGCTACCCCTTACCTACGTGCCCCCACCAAGTACTCTGAGGGAAAGAGCTTCTAAGAAGTAAGGGCAGGTGGTTAGAAACCTCTGCTCTACCCCACTAGCACCCTGTTTCTTTTTGTGGGGAGAGTGAGAGAGGGACTGGCAGTTGAGCCTGGTGGATAGGGTTAAGTATCCCAGGAGAGGGCGCTTGGCTTGGACTCTGGCCTTGGACACATGCATGGTCTTGGCAGAGCCTGTGTTTTCTGCCTCCACCCTTTGCTGTGATGGTCACCCATTGGCTGGGTGGGGGTCTCAGTACTCTTCCCTGGCTGGCCAAGCCAGGTAGTGGGAGGTGGCGGCAGCTATGGCCAGCTGGCAGAGTCCAGGCCTGAGGCCTGCCAGGCCGCTTACAGTAACTCTGGCCCCCAGGGCCCAGCTGGGCGCCAGGCCAGGGCTGGGGAGGAGGGAGCCCGGCCTGGCCTGGGGCAGGAGGGGGTGGAAGCAGCAGAACAGGCCATGGACGGCTGGCTGGCTGGTCAGCTGCTGACCTGGGAAATGTGTCCCACCTCTCCTGGCCATCAGGGACTGAACACCCTGCCCTGGGTACCCACTGCCCCTCCCACAGCTACTGGCAAGCTGCCTGGCACCACTGCCCTGTGTGCCTGGCTGGGCTGGGTCAGTGTCCCCTTCTCGATGTGGGGGCAGCACTCTCTCCCCGGAGCCAGGGAGTCTCTTTGTCCCTGGGGCAGGCCCTGGCTGGGCGCCTCACTGCCCGCACTGGCCGTCTGCCCACTGCCACCACTGCTTCCTGGATCACCTCCTCTGGCTCCACCACAGCCCCCTCCCTTCCAGGCCCCACCAGCCACCAGGAACAGGGACTCTGCATCTGTGTTCCTTAATGTCCCTTATCCTTTGTGCCCTGGGGCTAGGGGGGCAGACAGGTGCTGCCTCAGTTTCTTCTTCTAACGCTTTCTGAAACCTTTGTCTTCTGTTGCTGCTCTCTCTTCTCTCCGCCTCACATAGGGAGGGTGAGCTAGATGGAGTCTGGGAACCCTGATTCTGGTCTGGTCTTTTAATTTGTGTGGTAATCAGGGAAGGACAGCCTCTGGGGTTCAGGGTTGCTGAGGATTGGGTGGGTGCATATCTGTGGAATATTTGCTGCATTTGAAGGGAGCAGGATTAATAGGCCAATCTCAGGTATCAAGAAGAACATCTACTTCTTACCATGGTGGGACTTTTTTAAGGAGGGAAGGAGTTGGGGGTCCTGCAACCTGGTGCCTGTGGATAGCTTTTCCTTCCCCAGGTGATGGGAACACACTCCTACTTGGGGCCTAGATTCACTGGAGGGTTGGAGGTGGGGGCCGGGGCCTGGCCCCTGTTCTTGCCCATTCTGTGCCAGACAGAGCAAATGCTTTGCCCTCCCCTGAATGTTGCAAGCTCCTTCCTCTTTCTTAGAGGTGGGTGGGGAGGGATTCCTACCCTGGTAACCTTCTACCCCCAGGGTGGGGTACCACATTTCGGGCAAATATGGCTTTCTTTGGCTTTCCCCACCCAGATTAAGCAATGCCCCCTTCCTGTCCCCTCCTCTGTAAGTATGTTAGTTTTCCAGCTCCTCCCCAACTCCTAGTAAACAATAACAATTTCTCTTCCTACCCAGACCCCCACCCCCAGCTTCTGAGCTTCCTTTTCTTTTCTTTTTTTGGGGGGGTGCTGGGGATTGAACCCAGGGCCTTATGCTTGCAAGGCAGGCACTCTACCAACTGAGCTATATCCCCAGCCCTTGAGCTTCCTTTTCTGAGTCCAGAGGCATGGCTTTGGGTCTGAAGGCATCTCTTCCTTCTGCAGAGGTGGTGGGGCCTGGTGATCAGAGTTCTTCAGCTCTGGGTAGGGAAGCAGGACTGATAAAGATATCAGATGCCTGCCTTGGAGATGGAGGTAGCTTAGCTTCCGCCTTGGAGCTGGCAATGGGGATCAGGCAGTTCTGGGAGAAGTGGGGTTGGTGGCCTTCCATTCCTATAGGGAGCAACGATATGCTCTGGTTTTCTGCCACTCTTTTTGTAGGAAAACTCACTGATGAGGTTCCCCTCTTTTTTTTTTTTTTTTGGAACCAGGGATTGAACTCAGGGATACTTGGCCACTGAGCCACATTCCCAGCCCTATTTTGTATTTTATTTAGAGACAGGGTCTCACTGAGTTGCTTAGGGCCTTGTTAAGTTGCTGAAGCTGGCTTTGAACTCGCGATCCTCCTGACTCAGCCTCCCGAGTTGCTTGGATTTCAGGCATGCGCCACCACGCCTGGCGAGGTTCCCCTTTTGTTCCCCACTAAGCAAAGGTGTTGGGATGGTTTCTCCAACCCATCTCAGCTCTCTACCCAGGTGGGGTGGAGGCAGCACCTTAGGTGTTCTGGGTGTGCCCTTTAGAGACCAAGTGGCTTGTGGGAGGACAGAAATCCTCTCTGGGGAGGGTGGGGAGGGGTGGGCATTGTTCTGCAGCCTGCTGCATCCTCTCAGGCAGCCAGGGTGGGAGTCCTGCAAGAGAGTATAAGACCTCCCTCTCCCCTTTGTGCTTGGCCTCTGAGGATGGTACTTACTGTGGAGGTTGGGGATGCTGTTTGCATTGTAGAGGAGGGTGGGGGTCAAGGTTGTGTGTTTTAGGGGTGGGAGGTCAAGGTTGATTTGTGTGTTAAGGGAATTAATGACTTATTTGGTGAGAGGGTTCCACAGTTGAGTATGTTTTGAGAGAATCAAATCTAGAGCCGGAGAGGGGGTGTCAGTGAGCTTGTTTGTGTGCCAGGGCTGGGGGCGGGACATGATTTATGGCATAGCATGTGTGCTTTAGGGGGAAGTGATCTTCAGACTGTTGTGTTTGGGAGGAGAGGGTCTCTCTTTCTTGTGCTTGTGTCATGGCTCTGCTCAGCTGAAAGGGAGAAATGATCTTTTCTGTTGCTCACTCTGGGAATTCCATGGGCCAAGGGGTCTAACTGGTGGCTGTGGAGTGGGCATTGGAGCTTCCCAGTTAAAACTTAGACATCTGTGCCGCTTACTATGTGTGATTCCCTCTCAGAGCATGTTTCCTCATTTATAATAAAACAGGGATATTACCAGAATCTACCTCAGAGGACTGAGTTAGCAAGATCAAGGTATTGTACTCAGCTGT
>JAJEJO010051221.1:0-29356 GCA_020662805.1 Glaucomys volans
CTAGTCTAGTCTGATGTTTTTCCAGAAATTGTTCAATCTTTTAAATCAATCCCCTCATCCTCCATATTCCACACCATAAATTTTAGGACATTTTCTACTCAAAGCAAATACTTGATAGAAGTCGGGTATGCTATTACACAACAAATAAACAGATGGTGAGAAAAATAGTTTAAAAATTGATTTCATTGTAAGATAAATGGAATGGGATAAAACAACTGTCAGGTTTATTTTATTCATGTAACATTTCAAAGACACCCTGAGTTCCAGTAGTTTCCAGACACCCAAATAATCAGGCTTTAGATTTACTTAGAGGAACTGGAAGAGAGGGCATCTACCCGGAAGAACTGCTGAATTATTCCAGCTTCCTAGAAGGTCTCTTAATACCTTCACTACTCAGTCTGTGCCACCTAGCCTGAACTTTGAAAGGACCTGACCTGCAAAGGAGAAATTACACATTCTATCACGTTCAGCATGCTGTCAATCACTAAAACAAAAATGAAATAATGCCTAGTGAAACCTAGATCACAGAGAAGTCATTTAACTCATGGCCTGTGGTTTATCAGGGCTTGCTGAGGAAAGACCAAGTGATCTTCCATCAGCCAGGAATGGATGCAACTGAGAGAGAAATAGAAGAGGACAAAGAGGATACTGCTGCCAGAGGAAGAAAGGGCATGATTAGTATCTGAAGGTAGTCTACTATGGAAGTGTGCTTGGAGGGAGGAAGAAAGAGGGAAAGGAGAAAGGATAGGGAAAGAGAGAGGAGCTTAATGATGCTATTTCTTATCACCTTAGCAATGTACCTAACCCAATAGAATTGGAAAGATCAATTAAACAGGTGTTTATGCCAAATGATTTAAAGAAAATTGTGTGGGTTTGTACATTATAGGACTTGAGTTTCTGTGTTAAAGAATTGGCATCCCAAATCTTCTTGAATATAAATGTGTGTTCATATTATTTCAAATAATAAGAGAAAACACAAGTCGGTTTATTGGGAACAGAGGCCATGAGTATGTGGGTGCTTTGGAAATAAACACCCTTGAACAAAAAGAAACAGGAAATATGAAAGTCAATGTCACAAAAGAGGTTTCATGTCAAATGGATAAGGCATTTTCCAGTGATCTAAAACAAAAGGGCTAACTCTAGAGTCACACTGTATGAATTTGAATTCTAACTTTGCCACTTGCTTGTTATGCAAACTTGAGCAAATTGGTTAATGTTTCTGTGCTTTTTGTTGCCTTATTTATAGTAATAATAATAATAGTACTTACTTGAAAGAATTCTTATGAATTCAGTGAGTAATATTTGCAAAGCACTTTGAACAATTCCTTGCATATATCAAAGGTTATGCAAACCATTTGTAAATAAAGTAAACACATATACTTAATTAATTTACTTTCCATGAGACAAGAATAAACTCAAGAAATGTTGGTTGAATTAAAGGGAATTAAATAGTTGACTGGAACTCTGGTAGGATTAGATTATAAAGTCAAAGTAGCAAAATCATCAAGAATTGGCCTGTCCATTGTTTTCTAAGGTTAAATATGAAAATAACACTAACTCGATTTATTGAAAAGAGTTGCAGCTGTGCATCTTCTGCTATCCTGGCTTAGGGCTGCAGAGGAGGTTTTGGAAAGACCTAAAGCTTCACAATGTGCTTGGATTTTCACATGCCTCTCTGCTTGGATGTTACTGTTCAAATTGACTTAAAGAGACTGCAAGAGGACTCGCTGATGGGATGTGTTCTGAGTGTCCAGGTAAATCACTCATTTCTTCCTTCCTTTGTTTCCTGGACCCCCTCAAGGGGGCCAGTGTAATACTTAGGACTGTCACAATTTGAGAATATAAATTGTCCAAAAGCTTTCTGGGGAAAATGAAATACTTAAATTGTAAAATCATCCTTGAAATCTTATTTCCAAGTATAAAAAAGACAAGTTAAAATGAAAGAGGAAAATTTGGCGCCTCTGTAGCCACAGACAATCAAGGCATTTCCATCTGCTGCTTGTCCACATGGATCCAGGAATGATTTCCCCCAGATTTGGAGCTGATTGGTTGTCCACAAAAGGGCATTTGACCAAAGTGCCTTCGCTTGGAAGCATGTGAGAAATGAATTCTCTACTGAGAAGCTTCATTATAACATGGGCAAGATTGACCTGCAGGTGCAGATTGTCAGAGTTAGAGAAGATCCAGGCCAATTTCCTAGACTGAAATCATCCATCTCTCAGTGATGATGTTCTGAATACCAAGCACTAGATTTGGGGTTCTTACTACATTTTTATTTAGCAAAAAACTACTATGGGTGGAAATGCCAGCCTATTCTCCAGTTTAAATAGAAACAGAAGAGTTATTTATGCACACTCCTCCGAGTATCCATTAGAGGCAGTGCTAAGTCTGCAAAGGTGAAAGGCACATTGAATATTTGAAATTCTTAATATAAAAATTTTTATACTTTACATAGTGGTGTCTTTTGCTACTAGCTTCCAGATTTATTTATACAACATAATCATTTTCAGATGACTTTATCCTAAATTTTTGGGCCAAAATAGATCATTTCATAGAGAAGTTCTAGAAATCATACAACATGAATTGCAAGGGAAAACGTTATTAGGTGACGGTTGTCTCCTATCCTCACACTGTACCTTTTTGCTCTTCATTTGAAAAGAAAGATAACAAAACAAAGACTTCACCCTTTTTGATTGTTTTCAGGATAAATGTGGAGAATTTTACCTTAAAACCCATGGAGGGAAGTCTCATTGGCCTAAGCTGTCTTGGTGAGCCTTAAAATCTCTAGCACGAACAAAGCATTTGAAAAGAAAAAAACAGTTAATTTCAGAATTCAGGTGACACCATTTTTAGAAAAACAGGCAGGCAAAAGGCATTGTGTTTGCACATCTCCCACAACTGGTGCAGGAGGTTTATAGTATATGGAAGAACCCAGGGCTAGGGAAGCCAGGCACAGCAGGGAGAAGCCTGGAGGAGACAGCTGATCCAGCAGAGGTGGGATGTGCCCTGCCTGGGCGACCAGAGCCTTTTCCAATTACCCAGTGTCCACTCACAAGGAACCCAGCTTTCCCTGGTTTTTAACCTCTGAGAAATTGTTTAAACTAACTTCATAATCCAAAGCAGATTAAGACATTTCAGAAGCCCTCCATCTTGCAGCACTGCTATAAAATTCAAAATAGAACACTTTTTAATACAGAAATTGCAATTCTCCTACTTGTGCTACAAGTAGAGGAACTTCTTTCTAATGTTCCAACTGAGAAATTCTGGTAAGTTTACTAGAGTTGAAAAACTTTCATTTATTTGGTTACCATTATTTTCTTGGGTGTCCAGCACGGGTTTATTCAAAAGATATAGGAAAAAAGAAGGTAATGGAAGAGTAAGGGAGGGGTAGGAAGGGGGAACATGTATTTTGCTTATACCTTATTTATTTGACAGGGTCTGAAACAATTTGGTAATGAATTGCATACTGTTTTTCAAAATTCAGAATTTCAAAATTTTCAAAATTTTAAAACTGTCTTTTACAAAGTACAGTTTGCCAGGGAAAAGCAAGTAAGAGAGGTGAGTTCCAAGAGGGAAAGGAGCATGTTTATGAGGACTTAGCACCCAGTGCAACCATAATGCATAATAGACATTTGCTGAGTAAATAAATGGGAGCAAGAAGAAACTTTACTTTGATATAATAATGCAACTAAAAAATTAACACAAGTAATAGAAAGAAAGAAGTGTCAATGCATTGTTTTGACTCAAATAAATAGACAAGCTTTACTGGTTTTCACTGAACTGACCTGTTTGCAGGTCAAATTGGCTGAGCATTGTTTGTTTCTTCCCCTGTGGAAGGACTATAGGGGCTGCCTCCTCAGTCCATGTCACATTCTCGCTTGCCTGTAGCTTTCTTCTAGCCCAGACCATTTTCTTGCATCACAAGGAACTTGATCTTATTTTCCAAGTTCCAGAGCAGTGAGCTGGTTCTGACATTAAGATCAGAATGCTGCACACCCAGAACTCTGTCCGATCTGTCTTTGCAGAGGCTGGTTCTCGTCACTACATGAAAGAGGAGTTCAGAAGTACACACAGGGCACCAGCTTACTCTCTTGGCTTCATGGCCACTCCTTGGCCAGAGTCAGACCAGCACAAGAATTTGGACTCTGCTATTTACCTAAGAGGTAATCTGGGGCAAATCTGAGCTTCTCTGAACCTCAGAGTTCAAACCTAAGTGAAAATTATTACACTAACCTCATTTCTTGTCTGAGGGTTATATGATAACAATTTCCTAATGCTCATGACTTGGAATGTGGTCAGTATACATTAAATGACACTCATGTCCTTCCCTCTTGCCTCTTCTTTTGACCAATTAGGTACCTAAGTTCTGCTGAAGAAAAAGTCAGACAACCACTGATGTTGGCTCCTGAAACCTCTTTATTATAAGGTGCTCCATTCAGTTATTGCCTAAAACCTCTTGTCCTGGTCTGGAGATAGAAGCAGTCAGATTAATTTCTCAGTAACCTCTGAGAGCAATTTTATAGATTTTTCCATGTTTGCTCTGGCACAGGAGAAACAAGATCTGAGTTCTTCGTGCCGAAGTAGTTCTTCTATTACTAAATCACAGAAGATGACAGTAGAAATCAGGGAACAAAATGCTCATCCTAAGAATGATTAAAGTGGCCTGAATCCAGCCTTGCTCACCTCACTTGATCTAATCAGCATCCTCAGTAGGGAGAGAACACTTCTGCAATAGCAAGCAAAACATTAAAATTTTGTGAATCAATTCTTCAAATGCACAGAAACAGAAACATAAAATGAATCTTTTTCCTTGAGGCAATATGATTTCCCCTGCATCTCCTTCCCTCAAAAGCCTAGGGATTGGAAGGTAAAAGAATGGGTGACTTTTGTAGCTCTGATGCAATAAGATCTGAGCTGGTAGGATGGAGCATTTCAGCAGGTATGGCAGATGGGCTACAAACAAGTTCAGCAGCACAGCTAGGGTCATTCATTCTTACTTCACTGCAAAGGGAAACAGCAGGAGATGCGCAGACAGCAGCTGATGAAGATCCCAGGACTACATGAGAAGAGCAGTAAACCCTCTGATTCTTGCTTATTGCTTATTGCTTATTGCTTAACCCTATGTATCTTTGCTTATTTCCATTTGCCTCTGGTTTGTACTCAAGTTGCCCTATTTCAAAGCATGCTGGGTTTGAGTCGTGTTGATCTGAAGCAATTAACTTGATCTCTCCCTTGTTTCTCACTGAGTTAATTGACTCAGTGAATATTTGTTGAATACCTTGTAGGTGCTAGACACTGTAGTAGATGGTAGGATTAGGATGATAGTGACCAAAGAAGACCTGCTTCCTCTTCTTGGTAGGCAATGAGAAGATGAGCATTGACAACAAATAGCTGCAACTGGGACCATATACATAGCTAATAACAGAAGGATCTGGCCTAGGAAAGAGGTCAGGGAGCTGAGCTGGGTGACAAGATTGAAGCCTGGATTTTATTTCCCACTCATTCTTTCAGTTGCTTGCCTTTGTGTGGGGCACAATAGACACAGAGACCCTGCATCCAATCCTGTGATAGGAAATCTTGAAGAGGTAGAATAAAAACATGACTGGTAGGATGATTTCCAGAATATCAGGAGTCTGAGTTATCCAGAGAGAAGCTTGGAATAGATCTTAAAATATGGACAAAAATTTCATGGATAGAGATAATAGAGTGGAGAAAAGTAGGAGACAGATTAATAAGGATGTGGGTAAAAGTAAACCTTGTGCAAAGGGGATGGAGTGAGTATCTCCAGTGGGCTCCCACCTGTGCCTGGACCTGGTGTTAGTTTGAATTATGGAGGACCAAAAAGTAAAGTGGGATTGCAACTCATGGACAAGGAAGGAAATGCATCTACTGTTTTGTGAACATTAGTGAACTAGTGTCATGGCTTTTCCCTCTTAATTTTAGAGATATTGACACTCATAAAAATTGTTCAGTCATGTAAAAAGTAAAAGAAGAAAATAAAATATTAAATAAAATGCCACTTTTCAAAAAATCATCTATTAGTATTGTGGCATAAAGGATTTTAGCTATTTTTTGTTTACATCTACCTGTGCCCATATGTATACACAATGCACATATGATATTATGAGATACTGAATTACGTACTTAGCATATTAATTGTAATCTACATTTATTACTTTTGGGGGGATACTGGGGATTGCACTCAGGGACACTTGACCACTAATCAACATCCAAAGCCCTATTTTTTATTTTATTTAGAGACAGGGTCTCACTGAGTTGCTTAGCATCTCACTTTTGCTGAGGCTGGCTTGAACTCACCATCCTTCTTCCTCAGTCTCCTGAGCCATTGGGATTACAAGCATGCATCACTGTGCCCACCTACACTTATTACTTTTTATATGCCTTGGGTAGTCCTCCAATTCAATAAATGCACAACTTTGATCATTTTTATGAAGATGGTATATGCCACCATATGGTTACATCATAATTTATATAACTTATCCCATATTGATGAATATTGCTTTCCAAGCTTTGGTTATTATAAGGAATCCTCTGCTAAATATTCTTAGGGGAGTTTTATTGCAAAATTAGTTTCCAATACACAGGATAAAGTTCAAAAAATGAGATTTATGGAGACTAAAGATGTTGAGATTTTCATCAGAATTTAGCATAAAAGGAGACTTTCTTTTATAAAGAAGTAGGGCCTATATGATATTCAGCATCATATTAGACAGAACACTTTTGTGGCAAGGTTTTTAAGGTCTCTAAATTCCACTTGCCAGAGAGTGTCTCTGCACCTGACAGCCTGACCTGGCTTGCACTGTGGATTCCACCCAGTTGTAACACAGTGGTTGAGCTGAGAGGGTCTTGGTATGTCCTCTGAGAAAGGGGAAAGTATTGAAAGAGTAGTTGGGATTGTACTGATATTCAGAAGGCATGTACCAGATAAGACATATTGCTACATCCCTTTGGATTCATTAGTCAACCACTCTGACAGAATGACTGATACATATTTTGAATTTCAAACCTGGTTAGAATCATAAATGCCAACCATGAAAGTTATCAAGTAGAATGTTTCTTAAGATACGTATCACTGAACAACATCCTTGTGGATAACCACTAATACAAGGCAATGTATTACTGCTTAAGAAAATGGAATCAAGTTGGGTTCAGATCCTGTCTTCACCTTGTATTAGTTGTGTGAGCTTTGGCAACTTATTTAATGTCTCTAAGCCTTGGTTGCCTCATCTTAAAGCAGTTGAAATAGTTAAGTTACATACAAAAGATTAGTTCAGAGTTTGCTACTTAATGCATTCAATAAATGTTAGTTATTACCATATCTAAGTTAGCTGAAAAATTCTTATTAAGCACCCTTTTGTAATGGCACCAGCATGCATTCCACTAAGAAATTCCAATAGTTGAGGCCCTCCAACACTACCCACCATGATAAGTAGCCATAATTCTACAAAACCACCACTTACTAAACACTTAGCAGGTGCACACCAAGAGAGTGTGTAGGGGGCCAAATCCCGAGCTTTCAAACAGCAGAAAACTACTTCACATGTCCATGGGCTGCTGGACAAAAGATAAAGACCTACTTAAGAACAGATTTTCCAAAAGCAAACTTGAAGTATTGAAAATTGAAATAATTCATCTATGAATTCTATTAAAGTTAAGTTATGACATTTCATGTATTCTGTACATATTAGCATAGCCAAGGGAAAGAAAGTGTCCCTGAGTTATTTCTGAAAGTTCTTTTACTTTCTCAGAATCTCAGAGGGTGATATAAAATTCAAAATTCTGACTGAAATTTTATACCTCTTTGGTCCATTTTCACATCAAAATTTTGCTTTTCTTCCTCTTTATCTTTCATTTAGTAAGCTTGTCCTAGTGGGAATTTAAAGAAGCAGTTAAACTAGAAAATATCACCCCTGTCTTTGGTGAGCTTACACTCCACAGTGATAAACCACTAAATGTGAAACTAATAGAAATAAGGAATTCCTGAAAGGGGTGTGGATTTGGGCAAAGAAATGAGCCAGTCAGATGGAGGCTCTGACCACAGTGAATTTTCATTCAAACAAGTAGTGCTAAACACTCAGCAAATAAGCACTACAATTACTGTACATGAGTAATTGCATAAAAGAAGGCTATTTCAGAAAATATTAAGTATTGAAGAAGACTATGATGATAGAGCCTTGTGATAGTAACTGATAGTGGGGGGAAAATGGTTGGAGAAGACCTTTATACAGAGGGGACATTGGAGGAGCAAGTGGAATGTAGAAAAGGAATCCCAAGTATGAGCATCTCGGGATGCTCCATTCCAGATCTATGCCACAGCAAAGTCATATGCCTTGAAATAGAAAAGAGCTTAGCAAGTTCAAGAAATAGAAAGAAGCCGAAGTGGCCAAATGTAACAGGTGCAAGAACAGAGAGGGTGGGATGCTAAGAGTCTTAGACCCAACAGAGGTCATGTCTGGTAGATAGGGCAAAAGTTTGGACTTGATTCAAACACTAGGGGCAGCCATCAGAGAACTGGGATCAGAAAGTGGTGTGCTCTAATTTATCTTCTCAAAAGTCCTCTTTGCTTTGGTGGAGAGTGGGTTATGAGGTGCAAAGAGTACAAGGGAAACTAACTACTGTCCATCAATGTGTGATACATATAGCTAACTATTGACCCAAATCCAATTTTTCTTCTTCCTGAACAGAGGCTGTAGTACACTTCCAGCTCTCACTTTCAGCCATGTGTGGTGCCTATCATTTGAATGTGAGGACAGGAAAGTGTGCAATCATCTTCACTATCACGAGAAGGAATCCTTAGTCCTGGGACTTTGTTCTGCCTTAAGCAGACTAGAAAGATAACATTATAGAAATGGTGACTGAGTCCCTGAATGCCTATGTGGAGCAGAGCTATCACAATTTAAAACATTCCTGTTAGACTTTTACGTGAGAGGGAAATGAAATTGCTCACTTTTAACTGTTGTTGGGTTTCCTATTTCAGTAGTTCAGTGTGCCTTATTTTATGATGGAAGGGTAATAAAAGAAGCATGTTGACAGATGTGAAAGTATTTCCACCAGAGATATCCAAGGTTTTTAACCTGGACAGTGTCCTTTGGAACTCATTTAGCATTGATCGTATGGTTACAAAAGGGACTCCACAAGCTATCTTTAGCAACTAAAATCCAAATATTAAAAAAAAATTAAGTGATCAAATGTTTCTGCCCTTAGAAAATCGTCCCCCAAAAGCATAGCTTTATACATATTAATTTCTATAACTATCAAAATACATTTATCAAGGTAAATTTCAAGGTTGTTTGCTTGTTTATTTTAGTGCAGGAAAGCCCCTTAGCAATCTAAGCAATTGAACACAGCACTGCTGGTGATTTACAGTGGTGCTCAGGGATATTTTCTGACATTCTATTTCTATAGAAAAGAGACCAGATTGCTCTCCAGGTATCCTGCACCTCTTGTGAACCACCCAGAACACATTTTGATGCCTTAAATAGATCATGAATGAAAATTTGTCCACAGAAAATGAAATGCTGCTAAGGAGAAATCAACAGAAGGCTTTCGTTCCTCTCTGTGGCCAAGCTTACGACTAGCCTAATACCTGTTCTCCCCTTCTAATCTAGCACTAGGACTTTGGTGTTTTGGTGGGTACATTACATATTAAATAGCACTGCAGCTAACTATAGCCATGGGAAAAGTTTCATACAATGAGATGTGAGCTGAAGCATTATTTGGAGGCTTTTAGGAAACCTCTTTAAAAGGAGTTTTCCCATTAAAGAGTGCCTATCTTCTCCTTGATGTCTGGACTGAAGGTGTAATATTTGCTCAAAAGATGTCCTTGAGGGTGGTTCCTGTGTGCTAAGGGTGGCAAAACCCAGGAGCCAGGGTCTCTGAAGACATCATAGAAAGACCATTTCAGCTGCAGACCAACTTCTTCCACATGTATGTAGGTGAGAGGAAAACATACACGTCTTATTTAAGCTACTATTATATGGATTTTTTTTGTTATATGTAGTAAAACTTGACAATATTCCATGGATTAACACTAACTTCTAAGACATTAGTATCTCATGATTCTATTGATTTGTTAATGGGACATTTGTCAAGTAATAGATTCTCCCAGAGACACAAAAGAACCAAATAACATGGTTTTTCTTCAGGCATTCACTCAGACTAATTGGGAAGGAAAAATCTGGAGAATAAAAAACGAAAAGCAATAGTAACAGTATTGGCTTGAATTCAGTGATTGTGAGTTTTAAGAAGTGGAAAATAATCACTTGGTTCAAGTGTAGAAAGCAAAGGATTCATAGACTGGTGGGGGCTGGGCTTGGCGTGTATGATGGCTGTCTTTAGTGAGTAGTGGAGAATATGAGTGAGTCTCTGGATCAGAGGCCAGACCACCTGGGTTCAGACCTTAGTTCATCTCTTACTTGTCAGTTATATAGCCTTGAGCAGGTTATACATAATATCTCATGCCTCAGGCTTCTAATCTATAAAACAGAGGAAATATCTACCTTACAGAGTTGTAATAATTCCATACATAAGTTCAGAGAAGGCTGCATGGTATGTAAAAGTGCTTTAAAGACGTTAGCCATTATGACTCTGATTTTGATTTGGATCCCTTTTCTGATAATGTCCATTTCTTCATTTTAAGAAATTGTTCCTAGGTCATGGTAAAACTTTTACTCCTTTCTCCAACAACCCCACAGGTAAATGAAAAGGACCCAATATAGGTCAAAGAATACTCCATCCCCTGATCACTTCAATTATTCTAAGTAAACACATGACTTATGACAAACAGGATATTCTCCAGAATTTTTAAAACAAAGGCTGAGGAAGAGAGATTCTTCCCTTTTAGACAAACTGGGAAGAAATGCCCCTACTATAAATTCTCAGAGAAAACTGATTGAGAAAAGAGCCAACAGTGAAGTAATCAGGACCACTGATCCCAGCTACATACTTTAAAAGACCCTGTGCTTCCAAGTGTGTCCCTTAGGTCCCCTCTAGTGTCTGGGACTAGCTGGGTTTGACTACCAGTGCCATCTGGGTGAACACTAAGTTCATGTGTCCCAGGTCCCTGATTCACCCCTTTGAGGTGCCCTTGGGTCTTTTACCCCTCCCCATAGGTGGATCAGAAGTTCTGAAGAGTTCTAGGATTTATACCTATGTGGACATCCCAAGATCCTATGTCCAGGCCCTAGTTCTACAGTCCTTCTGTTTTGTTTTTGTTTGTAATATTAAGGATTGAACCCAGGGCATCGTGCATGCTAAGTAAGCATGCTACCACTGAGCTACATCCCCATCCCTCATGATTTTTCTGCCTAGGGCTATATTTCTTTCATGGGATAGCATGAGCATGGGTTGCCTAACAGTGACCTTGAAACTCAAAGTAAACAGAGATGCAGAGACCAAAACAGATTATTTGAGTGGTACTCCAGGCCCAAGAATCAGAGCTGGTAGGTTCTGTAGACCTCAACCTCTTGCCATTAAATTCTGTTCATTTGTTCATCTGTCCATCTATCCATTCATACTTTCAGTTTTTGTTTAAGACTTTTTATTACTGGTCTTTTGATACTGAAACAATAATAAACCTAAAAAACAAGTCTTGAAGAAATGTGCAAAGCGGAGTAGATACCTGGCAAAAAGGATAGCACCAGCCAAGACAAGGAAGAGGATTTGTGTAGAAAACTCATTCATGAACTATCAATTCTCAATACAATGCAATTCCAGTAGAGAGAGGGCATCCTCTCTGCCAGGTTGGAAGCTCTTAGTTCTCACAGGGAAGAAGACAAATGCCTTTGGACAAATCCATTCTTTTCATATTTTCATCCTCTCCTCATTCTCCTGGTAAGTAAGGTAGTTTCTGAGTTTTGGGCCAAGAGAAGTTCCTTACCGGGGCCAGTTTCTCTAAGCAATGTCCTGGAGAAAACTCTTTCTAGGAGAGAGCACTTCACAGAGCCAGGAGATATCTCCAGAGCAACCCCATTTCTCCACATGCACTACCACATCTCTGTGTAGATTTACATATTCTGGGCATCATCATGTACTTTTAAAGTAGTATCTTGATTCTTTCATCTTCCTGCATGTCTTACATAAGACCTATAGGAGAAATCCAGATGAACTTTTGGAGATAATCTCAATTCTGCCAAGCGAACATGAAGAAATTATCTTCCTTCCTTGCATTTCATGTTCCCTGCCTATACAATGAAAATAGCAATATAGACTGTACTATAAATACAAAAAAACAAAGCATCTCTACTAAACAATCAGAAAAAAAGTCTATATGCTGTCTAATTTTTGCAGAGGTTTCAATATCTGGAATAATTTATTATGTTTTAAAACTCTTACTGCATTCACAAAAGTAAAATTTAAATTATGAGTAGCAGAGATAAACCTCAGTGACTGCCATGTTTCTCATAGAACACTCGTTAGGTGATTTGTCTGGCATTTTAAATATGTTCCTAGCCTAAGCATGGATATCTCCCTCAGGTTAGAGTCTCTTCACACACGTTCTCAGAACTCCCTCAACTTTCTTAGGAGTATTGGTAAAGTCACCATTTCTATAACCAGTTCTGCCTTAAGATGCAAAGCTAGAATCAAAGAGAAGGAATCCTAATGATAGCACTTCAGGAGCAACAAAGTACAATTTTTGGTCTGAGTTAGAGAAGCTCATTCAGTGCTCAGATAATATCTGCCAATATCTTGTACCTGAGCAGTAACACCATCTTTGCAAGAATAGTTGAACTAAATTTCCCCTGCTGAAATAGAAGCTGATTACTATTTTGTCCTCATTACTTAAACAAATGATGCAGGTCCTATAATACCAGTGAGGTTGCAATGCATGCAGGAAAGCTAATAATACATGAATTAATAAAAGAGGACACATTTGAAGCAGCAGTTCCATAGCTACAGATAGTGATATTAATAAAAATGAATGATCTAATGACCAATTCCATTTTAAATAGCTACTGTAGACTGAAACCCATTAACTACTTGTGCATCAAAGCAAAAAGAAATAAGCAAATTAGTCATAGCAAAGCTATGCGACAGTTATTTTATTATCATCTGGCAGGATGTTTTTATTATGATAGTAGCATATAGTAAGCTCTATTTAATATATTGCTATTAATATGAGTTTTTGTTTGACAATTAATTATAAGAGTATTTGGGGTCATTATATTTTTAAAAATAAAAATTGGGGAAGGGAAATAATCATTCATATTCTTGAAAGGTAGAACTTATTTGATATACTTTTGTTAACATAGACAGTAACAATACGTAAACACACAGCAAGCTCTCTTTGGAAGCAGCTCTAGAAAAAAATTCTCCATTAATGAGAATCTAAATCCATGGCCTTCAGCAGAAACCTGTTTTTTATATTAAAGTACTGAGCACAGTCAACAAGGGGGAAGGTCAATTTTGATTTGTGACTTTGAGGATCCTGCTGACTGAATTCATAACAAAGCTGGCTTATTGCATCTCTGAGAGTAATTCCTGATGACAGACTATTTTCAAGTACCAATTTATTATATGCGGTGTTCAGGGTCTCTCATTAAGGAACGTGTTACACATAAGTCAGATTATCCTGGTTCCCATAATGGGTATCATGCTGATTGGGATGTTCTTATGATACCTTTTATCCAGTGAGTAAAAGGAAAAGTAATATCACACCTTAAAGGCAGGCCAGCACGTTTGCATTCAGAGGGCAGAGACTCTGTCTATGGGAATATGGCAATAATGCAACCAACTCTCCTTAACAGGAAGCAAAGTTAAAAATTAGCAAGGAAAGATTTCCTCAACTGTCTCTCCCTCAGAAATGGAATGAGAGTCTTCTTTGAGGAAGAGACCAATGAAATAAAGTCTCTAGAAAGTAAACTTTAACACAAAGAGAGGAAAGAAGGTGAAATTGCAATCAGAACAATCATGCAATAGTGTATTGGTGGGTGGAAGTGGAGAGCGCCATTGTTGGATTCTTCTAAAGTCTCTGGCTTTGGAGGATGGATTGGCCAATCACATTCACAGCAAAGGGTTTAACCAGTAATGGAAAGCATGGCTTTTATCCAGTTGACTGTTCATTCTAAAATTGATTAGGCTGTGATCTGACTAAATGAGTCAATACTGAAAGGGAGTTTCACTTGGGCATTTCATATTGGCAAACGGAGCCAGTGTAAAAATCCCCATTGAATGAATAAGTGATAGTTTCAACTGAACAAGCTTTTTAATTTGGAAGCCAATCTTCCAGATAAATGCTAAATTAACTATATAATTGCTTTATTCTGAACCTAGCTGGGGCTACATGTAGGGGTGCTATAATAATTGTTCAAGAGTTGAAAAAGCTATTAATGTTCAGAAATAACTTCCACCCACATACCACCCATGCCCAAAGCTCTTATGCAATGGTTGTATGTCTGGGGGTGGAGGTCAGAAAACTTCATGCAGGTTGGTTTGGAAATTAGGCTGGAAAATGGTTCTATTAACCTTTATTGCTTGTAAAACTCTTACCCAGTTCCTGGTTCATGTCTGATTATGAATCAATTTGGTTGTGTTAATAGAGCCATTGCCCTTTTCTTCTCATTGCTAAGCATTAATAAGTTACCAGAAAAGCAGACTGGAAAAGAGGTGGTCATTAGCTGGGGTTAAAAATTCAGTAGTAATTGAAGTAAATGGAAAAAAAATTGTTTGGGAGAAAAAAAAGACAAGGCTAAAATATTTAAAAAGCTAAGGCCAAGCATCTTGACAGTTTTTTTCTTTGGGAGGTATCAAGTTTTTATGGCATGCTATCTATCTCCAGGATGCTAAATACTGCTGGGTTAAAAGGGAGAAGGAAGAAGAAAAACAGGGAGGTCAGGGGTGTCGTACAAAGATACAGAGCCAGTACACTTAAGAGACCCTGTTTGATAGCAGCGTAGTGGATTTAAGATGCAACTCTGTGGAATTATGGCAGTTTGAATAGACACTTCTTCAAAATCATACAGGTGAGCCCCAGAGGCCGTTGCATATAATTGCCAAAATTAGAGAGGGAAAAATCTTGAAATGGCCCAAAGAAAAGAGCAAGAGGCAGAGGCCATAACATCTGTCTGTCTCTGCAAATGGACCTGATAACAAGTTCTTCCTATATCCACTTAGGTAAGGCTGACAAATAAAACTAGCATAAACCTCCAAACCTGGGAGGCAAACAGTTATCTCATTAAGGCAAAGCCCATTAACTTGCCGACATCATCTGGCTGCACGCTGTGCTGTGAATAAATTAAATGCAGATTCAGAGGCAGTCTTCCTGTTGTTGGTTGACATAGAATATAGCGGTGCAAATACCACCAATCATTCACACAACAAAATTATGGGGGACAAAGAAAGAATAAAGAGAAGCCTGTCCTCAGGCCCTGCTGCAGCTGTAGCTGAGAGCCCCATAACAGCTCTTAAAATGCCATAAAGAGCTGGAACATCATCAGATCCAGATCTCCAGGACCAAAACAGACATCAAAGGTTTTATGGAATCAATGCATCTGACAAGGTGCTCTTCTCTGGCACTAGGAGCCCATCTTTCCCATTGCTCCTGGGACCTGCCAAGCTGATCCTGATCAGGAACACTGTTGACTTTAACAAGCAGTGGAAGATGAAAAGTCATCTTCCCTTGAACAAGAGAGGTCTGAGGTCACACTCAGGCAGATTGATTTGATTGACACCTTCTAACTTTGCACAAACTGGCCACTAGCCAATGCTATAATCCTTAGAAAGCGCCCTTGGGAATTGGTGCCAATTAAGCTTTCCAAAAGTAATTCAGAAAATGGAGAAAATCAGAGACTGAGATAAATATGTAAGACCTCACATAAAACCATACAAGGATGGTTTCTAGGTTCAATGTGACTTGCCTTAAATCTTTCCGGAAAAGTTAGTGAATAAGTAAATGCATGGTTGTCCAAATCCAAACTTAATCCTCTGTTCTTATTGTTTTAACTTCTCCATCATTCAAATTTGGAGTCACTCTTTTTTTTTTTCCTTTTTCTTCATCTTCTTTAATCAAGTAACAAAGACTAGTATATGCCTTTTTTAAAAAATTTTAATTTTGATTCATTGAACACAATGGAGTACAGCTATTGTTTCTCTGGTTGTACACAAAGTAGAGTCACACCATCTGTGAATTCATACATGTACACAGGGCAATGATATCTGTCACACATTCTGTTATTATTATCCCCCAACCCTGACCCCACTCCTCCCTTCCCTCTATGGTATCTATCCTTCCTCCATTCTTGCCACCCTTCCACCCCACATTATGCATCATCATTCACTTATCAGAGAGACCATTCGGCCTTTGAATTTTTGGGATTGGCTAATCTCACTTAGCATAACAATCTCCAACATCATCCATTTACCTGCAAATGCCATAATTTTATTCTTCTTTATGGCTGAGTAATATTCCATTGTGTATATATATACCACAGTTTCTTTATCCATTCATCTATTGAAGGGCATTAGGTTGGTTCCACAATCTAGCTATTGTGAATTGGGCAGCTATGAACATTGATGTGGCTGCATCACTGTAGTAATCTGATTTTAAGTCCTTTGGGTATAGACCAAGAAGTGGGATAACTGGGTCAAATGGTGGATCCATTCCAAGTTTTCTAAGGAATCTCCACACTGCTTTCCAGAGTGGCTGCCTTTAACTAAAGCAAAATCAGTTTGTTACCTAATAATGGAAAAAATGAATGAGAAAATGAATGAATGCTACTATTTTGCTTAGGAAGCAAAGAGAAGAAAAAGAAAAATAGTATTCACTTTTCAAGCACCTTAGCTTGACATTCTTCTAATATTAGGAACATGGGTACAGCTCAGTGGTAGAGTATATGCCAACTGTAAGAGAGGCCCTGGGTTCTGTCCCCAGCACACACAAAATAAAGTAGTAAAAATGTACTTAGATGGCTTGAACTTATGTTCTCTCTAAAAGAATCATCCATTTCAGCCAGACCCAACTATACATCTTCTCCTTTCTATAGCTGAAAAGCCCCCTTTACACCCATCAGGTTTCCTAGGCTCCTAATCGAGGACATTTTCCTGGAGGTTTTCCACTTTGGTGTTTTCCTCTCTAAAATCCTATGGTACATATTGTCCTGATTTTCATGTTAAAATGTATCATTTATTCCTTGACATTTCTTCATATTGTGTTATCATTTAACTTTTTATGAACGTTCTCATTGTCATCAATAGTATAATCTAATGTTCTTCTAATAGAAAAAGATATGACATTAACTGATATCTTCTTAGCAATTTGTGTTAATGTCTTTCATATCAGATCTCAAGGATAAAAACTTAAATGAGTGTCTAAAGAAGATCATGCTGAGATTAAAAAGCAGAAATCTTAGAGTCCAGGTCAAACTTCCAAGTAACTTTTCAATATTCTAAACTATATATAGATTTTTCTGTTATCAGTGATACAACACATCTTCATGTTCAAAAATTAAGATGCACTCTTAACATGGCAGTTCATGTCTGTAATCCTCGTGGCTCAGGAGACTGAGGAAGAAGGATGGTGAGTTCAAAGTCAGCCTCAGCAAAAGTGAGGCACTAAGCAAATCAGTGAGACCCTGTCTCTAAATTAAATACAAAAAATAGGGCTGAGGATGTAGCTCAGTGATCGAGTACCCCTGAGTTCAATCCACTGTACACCCCCCCCCAAAAAATTAAGAAGCATTCTTACTATGTATAGATTAATTTGGGTGGGCCAAAATCAAACCTTGAGACTAAGATTCTAGTGAAAGTGTTTTATGTGGGAAGTGATTTCAGGGGCATAAGTATACAAGTGGGAAGTGAGACAGGGAAAGGAGAGAAACCAGTGCTAGGTGCACTGATAGTCAGGTTGTGAGATCTTGGGCTCCATCCCATTGGAGACATCCAGGCTATGCAAGACATACCTCATAGCTGTCCCATCTGGGGATTGAGGAGACTGTAGTATCTGTCTGCAAATTTCCTTTGGTCATTGGTTAAGGCTTCTCCCCCTAACCCTATACTCAACAGCCTTGCATTAAAAAGCCATTGATAGGAGCAGAAAGGGGGAGTGCCAAGGGAATATGAGCAGACATCAATGATGTCTGCTGGACCATGTATTTTAAAAGCAAAAGTATTTGAGACTCTGCCCAGAACCTCCCCTTTCAGAGAAGTGGTATTGACAGAGTACTTATCATTTAAATTCTAAATGAGTTACCAGTGACTTTCTTTGGGGAAGTATGAAAGAGAACAAAAACATAATAAGTGTGTTCACACACAGAAATGGTACTCTGAAAGCAAACTGAAGGGAAAGACAGTGACTGGGTCCCATAGGGATCCATCCTTTCTTTCCTCTTTCAGGAGGAAGATGATGGAGGAGCCTGTTGAAAGTAAGGACAAAGGACAGGCCTGGCAAGACACTGTATAAAAGACTGATATGAGGACAACAGAAAACATGCTGATTTTCTTGAAAGTCTGAATTGACAGGAAATTAACATCCATAGCATCTTAGACAAAAAAGCTTCTAACCAGGTGGCAGTTACATTATTTCTCAATAAGTGTCTACATTCCAATTTTCAAAGGTCTCCAAGATAAAGGACATGGAGATTAATTAGCAAGTTTCAATTGACAAAAAATTAAAATTCAACTTTTTTCATCAGTAGTTTAAAGACTAAGTTCCCTGGGTAGTGGTTGGAAAAGGTGGCTAGCATGAGAGCAGCTCTCAGTTTTCACATATTTTACAAGATGGGCAACATTGATAGAAGGAGGTAGGAAGTTTCTCCCAAAGACATTCCTAACTTCAGCTCTCTCTAGCAGCAAAAGAGGCAAATTTTCACTGCTTTCCCATTTCACTTTAACCTTTCCAGAAAACTTCAATTGTTAAAACTTGTTATAGAAGTCCCTTATCAATGATACATTTTAAAAAATCCCCTCAGACAGACAGGACAATGGGTCCCCCCTCAGTCCTCTCCACCAGGTCAGAATCCGTGGTCCAGGCACATTCTTCATCAAAATGGACCATTTTCCCTGGGTTTTGGGGTCTCCATTTCTGAAGACTCTCACATCATGAAAATCTTTGATTAAATAAATATTTCATTTTTTTCTCATTAAAAAAGACACATTTTTCTAACCAGAGGTTTCCTAGGCCCTTGTAGCCTCTGATGACTGCAGGCAGATTCCCCTACTCCATGAGTATGTGGAGAGGGGCTGGAGGCATCAACTCTTTCACTTTTCTCCATTCAAGCAATTCCATAAATAGAGATAAACAGGGAGAAGAGATGTAGGAAAAGGAATATGGAGGTGGTAGATTGCAGAATAAGCATGGGGAGGGACAGAGCAGAAGAAAGGATAAGGCATAGGAGGCTGATTAACAGGGCTGGAGTAGGGACCTCGGCTATCCCTATACCAAATTAATAAGGCACTGGAGTACCAACAGAAACTTCATCTCTAGTCTGGGTGTGGCCTCCAAGTCAGGAGCAGGTTCCTCTGGCATACATGTCAGATGAAATAAATGAAATCTGGGGAAACCATGTTCTTTTGATGCATTTTGAACAAAAGGTTTTACTCTAGAACAGACTCTTCAGAAGATCATGCAGGCTTAAGCTTGTACCTACCTCAAGGAATCCTAAGACATCTCAGTTAAAAGTAGAAATGAACATATAAATTTATTTTATTATATTTTGGCTCCTGGGATACATATGCAGAATGTCTTATAAGCCAATGAATTCCCTGATATTGAAAGTGCATAGATTATTTACCATATGGTGATCATTGAGGAATGTTATAAAAGATCTCTGCTTGAGGAAGGAGATGGTAAGATTCTATTCACAATTAAATGTGATAGATAGTTAAGTGCCTGTTATTGCAAAGTGAGCATAGAACTGTCCCTGAGGTCAACAGGGTCATACTGTAGCAGGAAAGATGATATAGACGACTGATAATACAGGCGGTATGCTCAAATACGCAGGCAAAGAGGAAAAGCACTGTTTGCCCAGGGCATCTCAGAAACACCTCCAAAGAGAAATAGTGTGATTATTTTGTCTGGTAGAGCTGAACTCCTTTTATTCCACATTGTGTATCAACTTAATTTTAGGGATCAGTGAGGGACCTCATGAACTCACCTCATGATAAACATTGGAGGGAAACTACCTTAAGAACTGCCTCTCCATGGGTTATTTCCTCTTTTCACATTTGTTTCTTTATTCTAGAGCTTTCAAACAGCAATTTTCTTTGAACAATATAATCAACAGATTCACTGAGAAATAAGATAAAATATCATTTTCCTGTTGGTTGGGAGGCTTCCCAAGGCCTGCCTGACCCTTGGAGCATACTATTTACCCAACCCTTAGATGAGGACTGTTTTGTAGTTATGTTGCAAAGCAGTGGGACTTTGATTGTCATGCTGTCAGCCAAGTCTTGTTTCCCTCTCAAGAAATTTTTGTTCTAATTGAAATAAAACCAACAACCCCAAGATACTGGTGCCAGGAGGAGCTTAATAGCAAAGCAGTTCCAAAGCCCTAATTTTGTCTCCCAGGTTTACCCTGTCCTTGCCGTTTTTGTCCTTTGAATTTCCCTGACCTTGTCTTCTGTTAAATCACTGGCACCACCTTTCTTTTGGTCTCTAGTTCTATACTGTCAGGATATCCAAAGTGTAACACCTTATTTTTCACTAAAAAGAATCAAGGGGAAATGATTTAAGAACAATCTATGTAGGGAAGTTGAAGCTAGTTAGCTCCTCACCAAATTCAGAAGGTCACTTGAAATGGTCTATATTTTATAAACAGAAGCTATAAGCTTTCACCTAGGGCAGATCTAAAATGAGTACCCAGTGATCCCCCAGCAGATGTGAAACTTATTTCAAGGACCTACCCTTAAGTACGTGCCCTTAAGGTTGCATGCCATAGACTCCAGAGAAAATACAACAAACAATAAAAATATGGTTAAAAATGACCTCCAAATGAAAAGCCAAGCTTCCCCCAACCCCCTCCAAGAGCATCTCTGTAATAGCCTACTTCAAGGTCAATGTGGGCAGAAACATATTTACTTGAATAATGGTTAATGATTTTCTTGAGCAATGCTGGCAAACCCAGCTAGAACAAGAAATTTAAAAGCATTTGCATTTGCACTTAAAAGTACACATTTTTGAAGCTCCCATAAGCTGTTCCTAGCCTCGGTACCATTACATTTTCTTCCTTTTATTTTTAATTGACAAGTAAAAAGTGCATACTTATGGTGCATAACATGATGTTTTGAAATATGTATGTTTTGCAAAATGGCTAAATCGAGTTAATCAACATGCATTACCTTACATACTTATCATTTATTTGTAGTGAGAGCATATAAAATCAATTCTCTTAGAATTGCTCCTTGACAAAATGGGATTATGTCTAAGTTAATTCCAAAAAACCAAAGGCTAAATGTTTTCTCCAATACTGGATGCTAACACCCAACAAGGGAGATGGGGAGAAGAATAGAAGTTCATTGGATTAGACAAAGAACAATGAAGGGAAGGGAAGGGGGATTGGAATAGGAAAAACAGTAGAATGAATCACATAACTTTGCTATGTCCATGAGTCCTGGTGTTCACTCTTGTCCTCACATTAGACAGTAGCCTATGCCTGAGAGCACCACACTTTTATGAAAAGTAATTACCAATGGCACACTATACTTATAGTAGAGAGAGACACACATTTAAGTGACTGTGGTAGATATAGTCAGCTATCTATGAGAAGTTCATGCATATTGGCGTTGGGAGTGATTCCAAGAAATAGACACCAGGACTTAGTTAGTCTTGGTCAAGGGAGTTTCCAGTCTCTTTTCAAATGACTGGAACCCAGGATTCCATCTTCTCCAGCATGGCCTACCTGTGCAAGGATGGCCCACACCCAAGGAATGTGTATCTACAATGCTGCCTCAGACATAATACTGGGAAGACTTCAGTACTCAAGCTGGTTGTAGTCAAGGTACATTTGCTCCCAGAAAAGTGTGACTACATCTAAAATGGTACCCTTAAAAATATTTCTCATAAACTTCTTTGACCTGTTTTTGTTTTGGAGACTTTCCTTGGAACTAGGGTCCTTAAAAAGCTGGGAAGGGCATGGAAGCCACCCATTGTAACAAGGCAATGGAAGGACTCTGAGGATGTGCAAGAAGACTAGCTCTTCCACACATTCTCTACACCATGGTGCTTTTACTCATTCTCCCCGAAATTATGTTTTATAGTTCTACAAAAGAAAACAGTCATGGGGCTGGGTGCAGGGGTGCACACCTGTAATCCCAGTGGCTCCAGAGCCTGAGGCAGGAGGATTATGAGTTCAAAGCCAGCCTCAGCAATTTAGCAAGGCCCTAAGCAATTTAGTGAAACTCTGTCTCTAAATAAAAATACAAAGAAGGGCTGGGGATGTGGCTCAGTGGCTGAGGTTCCCTGGGTTAATTCCTAGTACAGAGAGAGAGAGAGAGAGAAAACAGGGGCCACAGAAATACAGGGTTGCTTATGATAGATACAAAGGAAAACTATAGATATGGAGGAAAAGAAAAAAGTTCATCTTAGGGAAGAATCAACCATCATTATTCAGAATGTGTTTGAGACATAACTATGATTTAAAATGGAAAGACTAAATGGTGGTTATCACTGGAATGCTGTTTTAGCAGCATGCATGGGTCAGTTTTCCCTCTTTCCTCTAACAGTGCCAGGAGTGATGAAGATGAGCTTCAATAATGAAAGAATTGAATATAGCAGAAAAATATATGGAATATAGCAAACATAAAGGACAAAGTGAATAGAATGAGAATCCCCAGTATAAATGAAAAGAGTACAAAGAGAAAAGTTGAAAATAAAATCAGAATTAATAAAATGTAATTTTAGTAGTAAGAGGAAAGAAGAAATGTGACCAGGATGCATAAGAGATGTCAAAGTTATTCACCTAATCATCAAACATTTGTCAGTGATAAGAAGAGCTGAGGAAAAAATATGGAAGTTTAATCGTTTTCATTCAATAAATAATTGAAGGCTGATTCTGCATGAGGTACTGCTTCATGCACTTAGATAATGTGCTAGAGAAAACAGTACTTTAAAGGGAATAGGCAGGGCAGAGGGCTGCCTCATTTCACACTAGTGCTGAACTCCCCTGAAAACAGTAGTGTTTTTCTTTGCACTATAAAAACTAAACCAGAAAGATTGGGCCAAAATTTTAAAATCCAAGTGTTTGGAAGGAAACTACTCAAAAGCAACTATTTTAAATAAGTTTCATCTATTTCAAGAGCTACAAACACATTTAACAGGAAAGTTTCCATTCAGATCTTGTAAAAATAATTTGTGAACAAATATTGGGTAGTGTTGTCCACACATATTCAACACATACTACACTTTAGCTATAGGTACAGTAATATTTTTCAGGTAGCTGTTTCTATAATTTACATCTTCATGAAAGCAATCTTATGTTAAGACTTTACCATAAAGTCTTATGTCGTCTGTGACAAAATATATTTGTAGCCATTTTTGTGTTTGAACAGGTTAGGAGGATCATGTCTTGATTCTTCCAAATGTAACGGCATTCAGACTAGGAAAAAATAGTCTCTAGGATTATAGAAATGCTACAAAAAACACCCACATAAATGTGGCAGAATAACTTAAATGCCCTACAATTTGATTCCATTGCTATAAATGGAGGTGAAAAATCAATCAACACAAACTGGGACCAAAAATAATGCTACAATAAATAAATACTACAAGTACAATCTAATCTTGCTAATCCTGAGAAAATGGCAAATGTATATTAGTAAAATATATAGGTCATGCTGAAGTGGCATTACTCTACTGAAGCCTCTTTAGCATATCAATGCCAAAGCTAATAATCCTAAAACACCACATTTGCAAGTTCAATAACAAAATTTAACAATCCTGGCATTCAGACTGCCAACTGGGTAGTCTCCTAATGCTTCCTAGGTATTCTACTGCATTCCATCAGACAACCCCTTACAACTGCTCAAATCTACTTTCATGCTCTTTGCCAACAGTTTTGGTTCACACTGTGGATCCACCTGTCTTGTTCATACTTCTCGCCAACTTGCTTTTGTACCCAACTCAAAGTTTATTTCCATTAAGTGCATAATCAAACCAGTGTAAATATTCACTAAATATCTATTCTGTGTCTAGGGTTGGGGTAAGGTACAAAAGAGATGAAGGGATGGAGGAATGATCAAATACATAAATGCAAATCCTATAAGCAATGAACTAAGATAACGTTCATGATATAGCACCAAGAAACTGCACCAGACTGAGGCCATATGTAACGAAGGATTTACCACTGCGTTGCAGAGAAAAAAGGAACTACAATTCAGAAGAATTCATTAACTTATGTTTTCTAAGAAAGATATGTGATAGAGAATATATGACATCATAAAAAAAAGAATGCACAATATCATGGTGCTGGTACTTCTGTGGGTACACTTTCTGTTTGTTGTAAACTTTTCACAGGTAAGAATTTTCATTTCTAACACTCCAGGGCTTCCCATGCTGGTGATGATGCTGTTAATTTCCAATAGTGTTGGATGAATATTAATGTACTTCACTTTAGGTCCTGTTAAACTGCGCTTAAACCATTCAAGATATGGGTGAATAGAGGTATTCGGATGTACAGACTTATTCTGATTTGTTCAAATAATACAAATGTGTTCCTCATCTTTTGAAGACATGCATGCATGATCAAATCTACGTTTTTTTTTAAATTGAAGAAACTTTAGAGTGAGTGCTGTAAAATACCATCATGGAAATTCCAGGATTAATTTCTGCTGTTTCATGTGTTATCACCAAGTTGCTCATAGTTTCCATTCTTTAAGTGTTTTTAAATTCTTGTTTGTGAATGTTCTAAGTTACTGGAACTATCCATTGAATTGCCCTTTTTATTTGTTGCAATTGTAGCCTAAATATTTTATGCCTTTGATCAAAGAGCTTTTAACAAGTTCTGGTTTCCAAATATGGTATAAAGTTCATTTTTAAAATGTTTTATCTGCAAATAATTCCGAATATTCTTAGTAGTGTTTTATCTTTGTCTTATAGCAATTGGCTTGTTGTTTTCTAAAAGAACCAAAAGTCATCTGGATTCCATCTAGAAAATGAATAATCAAATCATATAATATTGGCTTATGGGAAATAAAATACAGCAAACTATTCCACATAGGTACTGGGACAAACTTCATAGATCGGCTCAGCAGACCAAACCAAAAGGGGAGCATTAGTGTGTTGTGCATTGGGAATGAAGGGAAGAGAATCCTAAGTTAAGTCTACAGGATCAGTGTAACACATAAATGAAATAATTCCTTATTGCTTTCTTTCCTTCCTCCCTTCCTTCTATTCTACTAAAGAGCAAGAAAATATCCCTTTTACTCAAAAACATGTAAAAGAGAGGGAAGAATTGTTTATTTTTTAAAGTAGTAACTCCCCACTAGTCATTGCAAATCTGTTTCATATACACTTGGAAATTTCTTTTTCTTTCCTCTGTTATTAAGTTTGCTATAAAACCACGGTGCTTTCTTTCTTTCTGAGGTAGTAGGTCACAGAAGCATTTGTCATCGCTGACACACTTGTTAATCTACTTTAGCCTTGTTTTTCCAGCATTTCAGAAGTTTCTGATCATCTTTCACATGATTGAGAAGACAATGTAGACAGAGAGAGAGAGGGAGTGGCTAATGCCACATAAGGAGCCACCAGAGTTGGACATGGGAAATGAAGCAGCTTATTCCACTCCTAAATCATAGCAGGAGACCAGTCCAGTGTGTGATCAGAACCCAATTATATTCCACTTCTATCACAGGGACAACTCATTAGAGATTGATATGTGATAATTAAGCAATGTATTTGTATGTTTCCATTAATGGTCAATTTTAACTTAAGTACTAAATCCACTAGAGAATCAGGTGCCTCATAATTGACAACTTTGTCCTACCCATCGTCTTGAAGAACTAACTGTATTGAAACCTCTCCCACCAGCTGGCAAGAGCTTCGAGGTCACATGTGCATTCAGGCTAGTTTTTGTGACAGGATGTTTAGTCCAGGCACTATTTGTCATAGTCCTGTAAAGGACACACACAGTTATGAGAGTCATCATATTCAGGAAAACTCCAAACTAGGATGTTCACATCAGGCATGTAGACTTGCTGCTAGTCCAGATTGAGTCTAGAAATCCAGGATCAGTTTATCATAAGTCATTCTTCCTAAAGATAGAGTTGACATTTTACCCTTACCAGGTTACTAGAGAATAAAAAGTCAGATTCTGATGTGGTGAGGGAAATGGGGTACAATCAGATTTGGATGCATTTTTAATACCTATGGGACAATCCAGTGGAAACAGTATATGAACATTTGGACAGTCCTGGAATTCAGCTGGTTAATTTGGCTGGAAATTGGGTTCAACTCTGTGAAACAATGGCAAGGTGAATATTATGAGTGTTCATTGGCTTGGCCAACGGAGACTTATTAATGACATGGAAAGAGCATTTCTTTGTAGAAATGGGAGAATACTAGGCACAATGACTGGAGTAGAAGAATAAAAATGGAAAGTAAGAAATTGCAAAGAGCATGTTAGAACTCCTAACAAACTTGTTTTTGAGATGCAATTCTCCTACCTCAGTCTCCTGAGTTGCTGGGATTATAGACATGTGTCACACTACTCCTGGATCTTTCCTCTTTAAATACTTATTCTTATAAGCAGAATTTGTTCTCCTAAATTCTTGGGGGACAAAAGCATAACAACAGTTTTTAATGTAATTAATTTATTAGCAATTATGTGACAGGCATTGCTCTAGGTTCTACGCACTCTCTGTCAGGTGCTGGCTGACCACCTGGGCTACCATAATTGTGTTTGGTTGTCACTTACAGGTCATTCCAACATCATACCTAGTGCTGGTCATGAAATGATTATTATCCCATATTTTATTCTGACGGCATCCCTCGCTAGGTTCACTTCTATACCATCTTTGATCTGAAAAGCTCTGTGGTCATAGTATCAGGACATTAGCAAGAGCCATGAATTGAGTTCTCAGAGTTTTGGACTCAATGACCTATTTAGTAAAAAGCTCCTGAGAAATAAATACCAGTGAGTTCCACACTTTTTTTTGACTGTGCATCACTTTCAGTAGAAAAAGAAATTACTTACATGTACTACTTGTATACTGTGACCAGTATGATGCATGTGTTAAAGAAGTAAAGATGATGCTGGGCACTGTGGCACACGTCTGTAATCCCAGCACTTGGGAGACTGAGGCAGGAGGATCGCGAGTTTAAAGCCAGTCTCAGCAACTTAGCAAGGCTCTAAGCAACTCAGTGAGACCCTGTCTCGAAATAAAATACAAAATAGGGCTGGGGATGTGGCTTAGGGGTGGAGTGCCTCTGGGTTCAATCCCCAGTACCAAAAAAATAAATAAATAAACATGAGATAATGAGATAAAATAAATGGGTAAAAATCATATTTACTTCTAATCTCCACTTTGAAAAGTCATTTTAGCTTCCTTTGATCCTTACTTATTTTATAAGTACTTAGAAGTTATCCTAATATGAAAATTTACCTCTTTTGTTCTGGGGAATTCTCAAACCATTATCTCTTGAAATATTGTTTGCCTACCATTCTCTGAACGTTCTCCTTTCTGAATATATAGCATATATATGTTGGATTTTCTGAATATATCTTCTATAAATACTAACTCCTCCTGCATATTCTTCAATTCCAAATCTGTGTACTGTCATTATAGTTCACTACTCTCTCCTTAGCTATTTTCAGTCTTTTTTTAAGTGCCTGCAATTGTTTTTTATTTTTATTTCAATAACAACATTACAAAGTTCTATGAACTTTAATGGTAATTTTCAAAATATTCTTTTCTTGTTTCATCATCAGTTGTTCTTATTTTTATTATATTCTGACTTTTTAGTGTTCTCATTCCATTCCCTATCTTTTAAAGGATATTAAAAGTGTTTATTTAAATTTTTTTGGTTTGCTCAATTATCTATATTTTATGTGATATAAACTCTTTTCTATAATTTTTTTAGCTGTTGATGAACCTTTTTTTTTATTCATTCATATGTGGTGCTAAGAATCAAACCTAGTGCTTCACACATGCTAGGCAAGCACTCTACCACTGAGCTAAACACCAGCCCTTACATTCTTCAGCTTGTGAAATTTATGACAGACTTTTCATCATTTTGCCTTTCTCAGGGACTCTGGGTATGTTGATTGTGTGGTCATCTTCAGTGTAACTCTGAAGTAGCTTCACAGAGGCCCCATCATTGTTTGTGTAGGGCTCAAGATTCAGCCTGCTAGAGAAATTCAGCTGAGGATATCATTTAATGTCTCTAAACTTCAGTTCCTTCTTCCAATAGGTTCCTTTTTTAGCATTTCTATTTGTAGTCTCTAGAGACTTTCCTTTTCTAGAGTTTAAAAATAACTGTGTGGTAATTTGTGTATTTGCCCAGTATTTTTCATGAGTATTTTTCAGATGGCAGAGAAGTCAACTTGTGATTAATTTTTAATTCATTTTCTTGAATCAGAAGGCTTTCCTTGGTCCTTGTCTCAGCTTTGTTTTTAATCCAGTTATGAACCAGGACAATTTTTAAAAATTGAGATTGAATAAGGAAGTGACTCAGTCTCTTTAGAGCTACTCAGCCACTGCATATTCTAAGATTAAGCTCTAAGCAAGTATGGGGACCAGGGAGCATGAATGTACCTATGGTCAGAAAACTGGACTGGCCATTATGAACCTCTATTTTTAGCTCTGCTCTGACTTTTGAAATAGCCTAAGGGAAAAGCTGCTGTCTGGGCTCCCTTATTGATGATCCTTACTAACCTTTCCCCTCAATTGAATTTGAAAATATACTTCTGTGATGAAAGTGGCCAAGAGTTTTTAAGTCCTAAATCTTTCTAACCCAAGAAACAAGATCTTAAATAAGAAAAGACTTGTTTAAGTTTTTTTCTTTTCTTTTCTTGCTTTATTCTTGTGAAACACAAAAGAGAATGCATTTCTTTCATCTTTCTCCCTGGACTCATTAACCAACACTCAAAAAAAGGTATTGTTCCCTCATATACTCTTTTCCAATTTCCTGAAATGCTATAGGAGGAGAGAGGTGTTGAACACATATAAGAATAACGTGAATATGGAAAGAGAAAAACAGACATAAACAAAATGGAAAAGAAAGAAAATGAATAAACACATGAGTGATAAGCAATAGAAGAGCAAAAATAGCTGATACCTAAGAACATGAAGATGAGTATTCTGATGAGAGGAAACGCAGTCACTACACAGTCCTCTGAAAGAATGTGAGATTTAGAAGCAACAAGTATTGTGGAAGATGCATCAAGGTGACAAGCTAAAACTGGGGGGG
>JAJEJO010051221.1:29756-75039 GCA_020662805.1 Glaucomys volans
GGGGGGGAGCATGAGCCAAAAATCCATGAACAGAGTAGTCAGATCCACAGGTACCTTCCTCCAACCCCTACAAGTGGTCAAGGATTCCTCCCTCAGGACAAAAGAAAACCAAGGTTCAGGTCTGGAGAAGTGGATCCAGGAGGGATATGTACAATATGGAAATTGAAGTGGGCAAATTTCACTAACCAATAAAAATGCCAGCTCTAACTATAGCCTGGTTCTCCTAATTCTAGAAGCCTGAACAGGCAGGACAGGAATATCTTTTTCTGGATAACCTGAAGAAAGTCTGAAAAAAACTTACAAACAGCAAAAACAAAAACCTTCCACCAAACAGCCTCGGGAGGGGTCTACCTTTAGTTAGAGTGGATTTTTATCAGATGCTGTTGCAACTGAGGAGCAGATAACCTCAGTATAGAACTGGGCACAATTTCAAATACGACACAGACATGTGGGGGTTTAGAATCAAGAAACAAGGGTCAATAGATGGAAAATTCCCAAGAAAAAACATCAGGGGTAAGAGAGAATTCCAGCTGAAACAGCCTAACAAGATTCTTGCTGAAGGCAGGAATCTTCTGGGAGACTGTAGCAGGAAGAGGATTTGATGGGATATTGACGGTACAGGGTGCTCCTAAACTGACTTCGCAGAATTCTTGCTAAAACTGGGCTGTGTGGGTCTGGTAAGGATGTACACCTTGTAAGGCTAGATGGCTTACAGTTGCTGGACCAGAGTTAGCTTAAGGAGAGATTGTCATTCCTAACACATATGCATACATCATCATCATTATTATGGAGTTTCCAATTAACTTTTATAAAGCCTTACTTCTAAAAGTGAGTGAACATCCAAGGACTACTAGATATTTGAATGAGCCTCCAGCATGAAAGAGATTAAGAAACATCAGAAAAGAGATCCCCAAAGTCACAGACTAACTGGATATTTATAAAGAAACAAATAAAAGGAACAAAGAGGAAATTAGAAAAGCAATAAAGAAATTTCTGAGAATCAAAAGCATAAGTTTATAGATTGAAAGAACAACCAATTACACAGAAAAGTGAAAAAAATGAAAGGAAATGATCATCAGAGTTCAAAATACTAGAACTAAAAAGAAGAGTCTAAGAGTTTACAAAAACTACATACCAATAGGTCATACATTAGAGCAAATAGCATTTCATTTCTTAAAGGTAAATATTGATGCTAAAAGACAATGCCTCAAGGCCTCCAAGTTTCTGAGTTAAAATAATATTCAACTTAGAATTCTATTCTTGCAAATATATTAATCATAAGTATAAAATAATCATACTTTTCAACATGCAAGGATTTGAAATTTTACATCTTAAATACATTTTCATAGCTAATAAAGGCACACCTTGGGAACAAGTAGCGGAATATTAAAATGATTGATAAAGATGCTGCAATCAGAATCCTTGGCTTGAATTCCACTTTTTAGCTGCATGCTACTGAGTAATCTGAGAATTTCCCCATCTGTGAAGTGGAATAATAATAGTACCTATTTCAATATCTTTCATGATTTGTTGAGTACATATGTGTACATAGTACATAAATGCCAGTTGGTATCATCATTTTCTTTAATAAATCACAGAAGATAAGGAATTAGTATTCAGGATACAGGAAATTCCACACAGGGTCAAAAAGGGAAGCTTAGGTAACAGTAGTCCATTATTCCTAGAAAGAAATCTTTTTTAGAACAGTAAATTAGAGGGCGCAGGAATGAGGTTTCCAGGCAAAACTGGGACTGATGCAGTACCTGGACTGTGAGCATTTGGAAAAAGGGTATTATAGGCAAGTGACAAATCTTTTTGACCATTCAGAACAGCATAGCCATAAGCATAAGGAAAATTTATTTTTTGATCCAATCCTTAAGATTTAGAACTTTAGAAAAAATCTGTATGAAATATCATCATAGTATATTACTTAATGATGGATAATAGTTTCAATCATGTAAATAACTAAATAATTTAACCCCAAATGGTAATATAAGTAAAATAAGAGATTGATGCAGAGTAAGGATGAAAGGCAACAGGAATCAATGAGAGAGGTCAGACTTCCAGTTCTATACCAAGAAGTCAATGGACATTGCCTAAAATTTACAAATGAGTAAGCATCAACATAAGGTTAGTATTTAGGGATGGGGGTAAATGTCAGAAGATGCTGATGAAAGAATGTTCAGAGTAGTGTTCAGGAAGAGACTGAATGGGGAGAGGGGACTTGTACTTTCTGATACAAGCCTTTCATTCTATCTAATTTTTAGCTACTACTTTGTTGACAAATTGATTATCATACATAACAAAGTAAAAACTAAAAACTGACTAAAGGGAGCCATGGCACATAAAAAACGTGGTCATTATCAAACCCTACTGTATTCCAGTCATGCTAGATGTTAACATACAAAGACAGTCCCAAGCCTAAGGAGTTCACAAACTAGTGAGGGAATTGAACAGAAAACACTTAATAGAATCCAGTTTGATAAATGTCAACACAGTCAAGAATAATGTATAGGAGTATAAACAGGTGACAAACCCATTTGCTCTTTCTAGGTAGATCAACTTTTGAAAATAAGGTTTTGAATGGGAAATATACGTGTACATCACAAGAATTCAATAAAAGTAGAATATGGTCTCAGAATTGGCTAAACCATGCATCTTGTTCATTATCTGACTGTACTGTTTTTTTTTCATGACTTTAGATTTCCCAATGTAAATCTTAGTAGTGATTTAAGGTGATAAAGAAGCATATAAACTATATTAAATTTGTGTGATAGAATTGGAAATGATTGTGCTATTTTTTATCCGAGTGGATTTCTTTTAAAGGTCTTGAATAATTGAAGCAGGGAGTTAAAAAGAAAATAATTAAACAATGTAGACCATAATTTCTGTATAATAAAGTAATGTGGATCTCATGTGAGGCTACCCATTTTGCTCTGTTTCAGAGATGACATTGCATTGGCTTAAGGATCTGCTTTTTAAGAGATAATGATGGTTTGGAGGTTATAGTATTTGTCGGCAAAGTGCTAGATTATTAGAGAGCTGATGATCTTTAGCTTGGTCTTGTTTCCTCAATACTTAGGGGATTCATTAGCTGACCAACAAAGGGAAAACCACTCAATGTAGATGCTAATACAAACCTTAAGTTACATCTCTATTATAGAAGAATAATTGTTTCACTCCATTTAAAGGACAGAATAATCATGTTTTTGCTATTGTGAGAGTACATTTTTTTAGAAAAATCTCAAGGTTGGCTCAAATATCCACATCGTTTGTAAATAATCCAAAATAATTAATGAAACTACATGTTGCTTCCATTTCTTTAGTATTTCATATATTTTATGCAAAAAAAGTTACTTTTAAATCTTTCACTTTCTAAAGCATTTTTATTGCCTAGGAAAAAAACTTAACATGAAGAAAAATACTATGAATGGCTGAAGAGATCCTTCCTGGCATTAAAAATTAGCATGTAAATTAACCATAAAGTAGAAAATCCATTGGCAGATAATTGAGGATTAACAGTATCTCAAAAGACTAAAGAAGGAACTCTGACATCTTGGGGCCCTTAATGAATCAATTACTGTTGCTGGAATTTCCACAGTGCAACACAAAGTAATAACTTGCTCCTCCATTCAAGTGGAAAGCACATTTATCATTCTTTCATGATGCCATGAGTAATACAATGCCTAAACTGGTGGTAGAGCCATTCCATATTCAGGCTTCCTTAGAAGAGACGCACATGAGGAGCTGTCCACAAAGGTAACCCCTACCATTGCTATTAAAGGACTTAGCTGTGTCTCCCTGCCCTGGAAACTTACAAGAGGTCTCTTCCCCTTGCTAATTTTAAATAAGTCTGCAAACCTTCAGGAGTCCTAGGAAGGAGTATCCTCTACTCTCATGGCAATACTGAACCTCAAGATAACATTGTCTCTTCTGCATGGCCCTCTCTATTTGGGGCCCTCTCTATTTGGCCAATAAGACATAACACATGAGAGATAACTGGGGAGGCCATATTTTTCATTGCTACATCTTGACAGAAGAAATGACATTTTTCTGCATGGTGATATGTGTGCATAATGATTCATAATACAGAAATATATCCACAAAAGACTGTGCTATATATGAAACCCCGTGAGATTTTCACTGTATGTACTTCTTGCCTCCTGGTTCATCTGCTGAGAGTGAAGTGTGCAGTTTTGGGGACTCATCTGACAAACATTATCAAAGTATAATACATTATTTCATTTAATCCTCACCACATTGAGAAAGTATGCAGGAATAAAGTTAACTTAGCAGGTCTCAGCAATATTCTTGCAAAGACCTACTCACAGAGTTCACCCTTAGCTGGCATCCAGGTGAAGGATTATAGTGGAGTTCCCACCATTGCCAGAATGGTGTCCAAAACATTTGCATAAACAATATGGTTTATGTTGAACACATGCTTGCCTTTTGGGTATGTAGAATTCAATATATACCAATTGGAGGCTATCTCCATACTTAGACCCCAATAAAAACCCTAAGTACTGAGAATCTGAATAGCTTCCCTGGGTTGGCAACTTCTCAGGTGTGTTCTCACAACTCTCCTTGCTGAGGGGCTTAATCATATCCTATGCCACTCCATTGGAAGAGGACTGTCATAAGCTTGCATATGATTTCCCCCAGACATTGTCTCCAGTGCCTTTTACCTTTACTGACTTTCTCCTGTATCTTACTGCTGTAGCAGATCACATCTGTGAGGTTGACCATACGTTGAATCATGTGATTCCTCCTGCTACGTCAAAGAATTTGAGGCTGTTCCTGGAGCTTGCTAAACTAAAAGCAAGTATTCTTATTATCCACATTTTACAGAAAAAAATGCAAGTACAGAAAGGCTAAGGAAATCCCCAAGTTTTATTTAGGCTTTCAGTAAGAGTCAAAAATCACCCTGAAGGGAGATAACATGTAACACCTTAATTTTCTACTGCTTTTGAGATATGGTTTCCACAGATTTTTCCTGTTGTCCTGTCCAGGACAATATTCTTCCCATTTCCTTTTGCAAGTACATACAATGCCAGACACCAACCCAGTCAACAAACCACAGTTTGTGGGCCAAAAAGAGCCTGGTACCTGCTTTTGTATCACTTGTGTTCTAAGAATGTTTTTCCCCCCACTAACTGGTTAAAGAAAAAAAAGGCAAGGAAAAATAATATTTTGTGACATATTAAAAGTTGAGTATGCATATATAATATCTGTGTATTTCTATGGTTGCTTGCATGCTTCAATGGCAGAGTTGAGAAGTTTCAGCAAAACTTATGCCTGCAAAACTCTTTGCAGAAAAAGTTCGAAACCCTTGCAGTAGATCCTTCAAGGTCTTCCTCTCCCAGCCAAACTTGTGCTATCTGTACTCTTTTTATCTCCCACATACAATTTTCCTAGACCCAGGATCTTCCGAAAAGCCCATTCATCAACTGCAAGCCAGAACTCATGTTATATATTTCTGTCAGTATGAACTTAGAGAAAAATCACTTCCTTTTCCTGAGCTTTAGTTTTCTCATCAGAAAAAATGTGTTATCCTAACAGTGTAATTACAATATTCAAATAAAATAGCACAGATTAGAATAATTTAGCTTGAAGTAAGAACTTAAGAAATGGTACTTATTGCTAGTAGTTGTAATTGCTACACTATCTAACACTTCATTTTTTAAGTATAATGTAGTCCTTATTCTAGATGATAAATGAAACTTAAAAAATAAAAAAAAACACATTTTATTAGCATGGTGTAATAGAAGGTAATCAGGATTCTGGATTCAGAAGACTTAGATCCAATTCCCAGATTTGTTCTGAGAATTTGGGCCAGTTTCATGTCTTCTCTGAGTGTCAGCATTCTCATTGCTAATATGCCAGTGACATTTGCCTGGTGTCACTTTGAAGGGCACATCAAAGAATCAGGTGAATTTTCCCAGCTCCTTGGTCTACAGTGGTCCTTGAGATCAGAAAGCCCTTCCATCATTCCTAAATTCCAGCTCCCACTCTCCAAATAACAGTAACTTCTAAATTCTGGATTTCTCACTATCAGTTTGTGTTTAAAAAAAAAAAAAAGAAAGAAAAAGCTCATCTAGGCATTGAAGAGCCTGTCCTATATCTCAGTGCAATTTCCTACTTATCCACTGCAGATTAGCCTTTTGTTTTTATCAGATTGCAATTGACCTAATTTGAGAAGACTCCCTTCAAAGAGCTCATTAAAAACCTTCATCTTTTAGCAGCCTTCTTTCCTCCCCCAAATGATTTAGGTTAAAATGGCCCAATACAAATAGCTGGGAACATTACAAAGCCACTCAAAAACCTTCTGAAAGGAACTTGCAAGGTATACAGTCTGTAAGGATTAGTGACAGACGTACTGGCTAGGGTTGGGTTTTGAGGTACTCATGAGAGTAAATCTCTGACAAAGTATAGCAATGGCTAACTTCTCCACCCTCCCTTATTAAACTATTTTAAGAACCTTTGGTCACTGATCTTCTGATTGATAATACCTAAATATAGGAGACATGTTATTTTGACTTCTGTACTTCATGTAAAAATGGGTACAGTGAAAGAATTCTTAATAATAGAATCATTCAATCAATACTTACCAAGTCTACTATGTGTAAGATACTACAATTGTGGAGGCTGTATTAGTTAGGTATTCCCACAATAATACATCAACTTCAAAGTGTCAGTAATACATACTAAGAGCTAACTTCTTGTTCACAAGATTGATGTGGCTGGAAAGACAGGCATTAGTGGCTTAGGTGGCTCTGTACTGCGTGTCTCTCACATCCCCTGGGGACAGTCAGGCTACCAAGGAAAACACTCTCATACCAATGGCAAACATGCAAGAGGGAGGTATCTTTAAGGGTTGGGTGATAACCTGAATACTGTACTTTCTACCCTATTCCTAGCAAATCACATGGCTAATTCTGAAGTCAAGGGGTGAAAAGTATCCTCTGCTCCTGATGAGGTAATGTCAAGTGAATACATGGAGGGGTGAAGAATTTGGGCCAAGGTTCCAATCTGCTACAAAGTCAGGAGACAAGACTACCACCAAGAGCCTCAGGATCACTTAGGCCAACCCCTAAGTTTTAAAGACAAGAAATGTGAGAACAAGGACAAGTAATAACTAGTTGGAAGAAATATTTATTAATGAAATAATGAATCACATATGCCATGTGTACCTTCTAAAGGATTAGGAGCTTAGAAATATTGAGTGAAATTATCCATCATGAACAGTTCTTCAAAGTCATGCTTAGGTGACAGGTAATGGAGTTTATCATGCCCAAATATCTAATACTTACCAATCATAAGAAACTCATTATTAATTCCTTATCCACATGACTTTCTTAGTTTTAGATTTTATTTTGATTACAATCACTGGCTATTAGTAAAGCCACTTGTACCACCAGTCAATTGTTTTATTCTATTTTCTGGCAGGTGTATAAAGACTTCTATTTGAATTTCATAGCCCAGATTTAGGCTCACTTGAAACTTCCACTCACTAATACAAATAGTGCTTCAGACCTGATTAGATACATAATAAACATCTATAACAAATAGCATTTCATGATTTTTCAAGAAAAGTTTACACTCTAGATGTTATCTAATGTTAAGTCCGCTACCAGAACATATAACCACACATTAACATCTAGATTAAGGAATCCTAATTCAAATAACTATAATATCTTTCTTTTCTAAAAGTCTCTACTCCTACAATATTAATTATCTAAAATACCATTAATAAGTTAAAAGCATATAAAATAGGATGACCTTTCAGTGATTAAAGTAGATGTCATAAAATACATTTACTGAAACTGATGTACTTTACTTAATTAAACATCCCTCAGAGTCTATTTACTTCCTTATTAAGCAAAATTGAGATCAACTTAGTTAAATCACTCTTTTGCTAAAAAAAATAACAGCAAAGTATAAAGAGGCATAAGGAGGTAAGCAGAGTTTGTTGGAGGCAGGCACACCAACAATATAAAAAAATAGAAACAAGAGAAAAGAGATCAGAATTGCAACAATTAGGTTGCTTAAAAAATTAAACAGAAATATTACCTGATCCAGCAATTCTGCATCTGTTCAATTCAATTATACTTCAAAGTGAAAGCAAGGACTTGAACTAGATATGTGTGCATCCATGTTCACAGCAGCATTATTTTCAAAAGTTGGGCCAGGTATGGTGGCACACACCTGTAATCTCAGCTATTTAGGAGCCAAGGCAGGAGAATTACAAGTCTAAAACCAGCCCAAGTAACTCCTGCCTCAAAATTTAAAAAAATAATTAAAAGGCTAGGATATTGTTCATGGTAGAGTGCTTACCTAGCATGTGAGATTTAGTCAATGTCCAGTACTGAAGAAAAAAAAAAAAAGCCAAAAGTCAGAAGCAACTTACCAACAGGTGAATAGATAAATGGAATGTGGCATACACATACAATGTAATGCTCATCTTAGAAAGGAAGGAAATTCTGATACATACATGCTATAATATGGGCAAAATTTGCAGACATTATACTAAGTGAAATAAGCCAGGTGTAAAAGTACAAATGTAATATGATTCCAATTATATGATGTATCTAGAATACCTCAAATTCACAGCAACAGAAAGAATAGTGGTTACCAGGGCTTATGAACAGGGAGGTGTGGGAATTACTGTTTAATGGGTATCGAGTTTCAGTTAGGGAAGACAAATAAGTCCTGGAGACAGACAGTGGTGACAGGTGCACAACAACGGGAATGCATGTAATGGAACTGAACTGTAGACCTAAAATGGTTCAAAATGGAAAAATTTAAGTACATTTTGCCACAATAAAAAACTATAACACATTATAACACTTCAAACACAAAATCCTAAAAAAGATGCATGTCTCCATGAGGGAGTGTATTCATGAACAGTTGTGCCCACACCAATAGATTCTTCAAAATATCTCCATATGACATATAATTTGATGTTTCTAATAACAATTCTATACAAAAAAAAGATTAAATTGTATTGATCATTAGCACTCTGTGCTAGAGAGACACAGAGAAAATAAGCCTTTTTAAAATTTTGTACAAAATAGTTAAAATTAAGCATGGTGTCATTTTAAAGAATCAAATTCCACAATTTAGAAAATGAATCCATGGGATTATTACATATTAATGTTAGCCAGTATTTGACAAAGTAGCCAACACACTGTTTAATTAATTTCTAATGACTAGAAGTTAATCATCAAATGATGATTCCATTTGCTACTTTTTCCATGAAAAAATTAAACTAGTAAAACTCTTTCTTTAAATTTCTATTCAAATATTTTCATAAATTGGAGGAAAGTGCATTTCTTATAGTTACTGGCAAAGACTACAATGAAAGTAAGCCATTGTAGAGGGATGCGAGCCATTGCTTTGTCATGTTCTGTTCTGAATTCTGGTGAAAATTATTCTTCTCAACAGGAATAAAATGACTTTTTGCCCAAACATTAACCAAGAAAAATCCCTGAAAGTACTATGCTGAAAAAGATTCTAAACCTGATAAAAAAGCAATCAAAATCAAAATGCCAACATCCAGGGTCAAGGACCAATATGTCACCCATTGAGAGACTCTGAGCTTCACGACATAGCAGTGTCCTTTTGAATATATTGGGATTTAAAGTTTCACTGAGGTACTTTGGAGGCTTATGTAGCTCAACTGGACTTTTTTTTAAAATTTATAACATTTGCTTTTTTTCTCATCTAGAAAATGGTAGAATGACATTTTGCAACCAGGGGTAGGGTACAGAGGCAAACACAATTCCCAGTTTAAGGCAAAAAGCAAACTATTGATCTTACTCTTGTTGAAGTTCAGTATCATTAGGTCTTTCATGTGTTATAGGATTTACAAAAATATCAAGGTCTATTTTTAAAGCCATTGTATAATGGAAAGAGAAGTTTAAACATTAAACTTTACAAAGACTGTTCTAAAATGGCACAAATCAATATTAGTTAACTACTTAAATCAAAACATTGCAGAAGATGAAATTTATAAAATTGTGAATTGAGAGAATACTGAAAAAATAATAAAGACCTAATTTTTTGTTTAAAAAGTTTAGACTTGGAAGCTTGCCAGCTCTGTCTCCATCACTTGATACTTCCATAAACCTGAGTACTTAATCTCTCTGCTTCTGTACTTGCAAAGTGGGGATAATATTGACTGTACAGTGTTATTATAGAGTTAATAAATATATGTATGTGGCTATCAGAAGGTAGGCCCTTGATAAATGGTAGCTATTATTATGATTTCTTCCCATGAACATAATGCTGGAATACATTTAGTGAGAGCTCCCAGAACTGGATTTTGGCCTATGTGAGAGCTTTCCAGCCCATTAAAGATGAGTCAGATTACACTTTCGGAATCACACATGCAACAAAACCAGCCACTGTCTATTCAACATTTTTTAAACAACTCCCTTCAGAGTCTAGAGGACAACCCTAAAACTCAGTAAGTACTTTTCAAGAAAACCAATAATAGCTTCTGAGAGGACAGTTCAAATCACAGATACTTTCTTCCAATATGATTATCCCAATCGGAATCAAAATTGAGGATGAAGGTAAATAAAAAGTATAATGATTGCAGGCAACTATTATCAGACCTGGAAGGAGGCTGTAAAAGAAATTGCAGAATTGTGTTGAACAGGTTAAAGGTGGAGGAAGAGGGAGAGGGAGGCTCCTGGAGCACTGTTCTGCCCTTTGGGATGAATATCTCAGCCAGAGGCTCCTTCTCTTCTCCCACCTCTGGCATGAAGAGCAGGAAGTAAGCTCACAAAACCAACCTGTGAAAGGTCAAAGATTCAAGTCCCAATCTGGACAGCTAGACCTAAACTGCATTTTTCATGACTTAATTGGCTCTTCAGATATCAAGCTATGGGGATAAAGACCTAAGAACATTTGTGGCATGGGGGCATATGACAGGCTCCAAACTATTCTGCCAATGTTTTAAATTTTAACATGAAACTGAAAAGTGAAGTCTTCTAAGAGGGATTTTTTTAAACTTGGAACTGAGATATTTAAATAAAAATCAATGTATTCCTCTGGTTTGTTCTTCAAATGAGTCTTTTTCTTGGTAATTATTTACAGTCTTCTTCCTGCCAGTAGAATGGAAGTGTTTAATGTACTTTGTTCACCTCCATTTCTAACCCCTAGCTCAGGATTTAGTGACTCGTTTAGTGAATGATTGAATCCTGAACTCAAATTGCATTATGGTGCCACAATTCTTTTCAAAAACAGAAATAGTCCATGGTGGGCATCTCCACGCGCTATGAGTCCTAAGGTATTCATAACCCCAGGAGAATGTTTTCAACATAACGAATTTGAAAGCTTCCCATACATTATTTCCTTAACCCTTACCAGCAGGATACTCAAGAGGACAAAGTTTATTAGTCTGATATCACACTAAAGAAACAGAGACCTAAGAAGGTAATATGATTTGGCCATCTTTAATCAATGAAACCACGAATGAAATAAGAAGAGAAAAAAGCAAGATTATTGGCCTCATTGGCAAAGCTAAAGAGGATGGCCTTTCATAGTGTGAGAGCCTGAGAGAAATGAACATTGCAAAACCTACAGGACACTTCTGGGTAAAAACTTCATCTGACGGGGCAAGGCATACTTTTTTCCCCCTAATTGTGATAAAAGAACACATAACATAAAATTTATCATTTAGTTTTATGTGTGTATACTTTTTTTAAGTGTGTACTTTAATAGTGCTGATTATATTCACATTGTTATACAAGTAATCTTCAGAACTTTTTCATCTTATAAACTCAAACTGAACCTATTTAGTACATCTCCACTTTCCCCTACTCAAGACCCTAGCAACCATTTTATTTTTTGTTTCTGTGAATTTAACTCCTTTACATGCCTAATATAAATGGAAGCATACAGCATGTCTTTCTGTGGATTATGTCGCTTATCATAATGCTTTCAGAGTTCATCCATTGGGCAAGTTCATTTTGAGGTCAGTTTTTACATATATCAGTTAAAGAACTAATGATTTCAAAGTGAACTCTATATGACCTCAGAAAAAAAAAATAACATAAATCTCAAGTATTTAGGATTAAAAGAGAACCTGGAAAGCAAATACAAAGTTTATAACAGGTTTTCACAGTCTAAGACACATAACCCCACTCACTTGAGAGATCAGATAAAACACAGGATTTAATTTTGCAGAGCCTCCGGGAAAAAGAAGTAAAGAATACTGGAATGGATGCCAAATTACTCAAGTTCAAGTTCTCCAATTAAGCCGAGGAGCAACAGCAACCTATGGGCATCTGAGTCTTCAGTCTCTATCTTTCTAAAAACAAACAAACAAAAAACTATTGCTAAGCAAAGAAAATAAATATACACTGTATCTATGTAATATATAAGGTGCTTTATGGACAAAAGAAAATTGTTTTACAAATAAGTTTAAATGTTATTGTTTAATGGATACAGAGTTTCCATTTTGCAAGGTGAAAAATATTCTATAGAAGGATGGGAGTGATGTCTGTACAACGATGTGAATGTACTTAGTACTACTAAACGGCACAATTAAAAAATGATTAAATGGTAAGCTTCGTGCTGCATGTATTTTACCGCAATTATTAAAATAAATTATATATTTACATACACAGACACATATAGACATAAAATTGTATTTGAGTTGAAAAATGCTGAATCAGATAACATGTTTCAGATGTAGAAATTCAGAGTTTTTTCCTATTCACATTAGTAGCCCTGTGTGTTTCCATTTTGAATTGCCATTTTGGGGCCTCTAAAATACCATCAGTAACGCAGACACACAATCACATTGTCTAATTTTACTGATCTTGGTATTATTGTACATATTTTTTAAAGTACAAAATACATTAGAATAGGAATCTTGTACTCTTCTTTTGAGAAAGCAATTCTTGATATCTCCATTTAACAGGTGGAAAAACAGAAGCACACAGTGTTAGTGACTTGTTCTACCTTAGGAATCCAAACTATCAATTATGAACTCCCAAATTAATGCTTATTTTAAAAGGTACATGTAAGGATGGGAAGTCAGTTCTACATATATGATTCCCAATGTTGAATCAAGTCAACTTTGTAAATTTTTGATACTTACAAAGTGTGTGACTTAAGATCCTGGAATACACACACATTCTAAAGTATTTACATGTGCATTTATTGAGCAGTTATGATCAAAATAGATGAGCCATATTTGTTACTGTCTGCATGAGTCACAGCCTTTATTTTTGTACAACTTTTTGTAAAATGTTTATTCTTACATTTCTAGGCTTTAGGTTGAGCTTCTTCTCTTTCCCATCTCTCCTTTTATCAACCTTTAATAAGCAAATATTGTTACTAAATATTGTAGGCCCTGCTAAATTGTTTAAATGGCCTTAGGGGAGTTGTTATTAGCATGAAATGTCTGAAGGGTGAATTAACTTATGGGGAGAAACACACTGTTCATCCTATTTCAAGCTCAAGGTTTTAAAAATTTTCTCCGCCAAGAACCTTGCTTGAAGGTTGAACCTTGCTTCAAGCCCTGAGGGCCACTGGAGCATCCTGACACCAGGAATGACCCAGGAGGCCCCAATCTGTGTATAAGTAATGGCATGATCATAGCAGGGAGTCTGCATAACTTTCATCACAGGAGGTCATTCTCAGTAATTACACCTGCATAGAGAAAAATAAATTCCAACTACTGGCACGCTAAAATAGTGTGCTGAATCTAATAACTTTGAAAATAACATTCGGGTCCTAAATTGAGACTTGTTCCTGCTGTATTAAATTTTCAATTCATATCCCACCTGCTAAGAAATTGCTAAATTATTCTAGACAATTAAACAATAAATAAGACTTTACAAAAAATGAAAGGCGAGACCAAAAACACACTATGATGAGGAATAGGTGATGGTGGAGTTTGATTTATTCAGTCTGTCAAGAATTCACTAGGTTACTTTATATCACTCATATCTCATTCTTTGAGAACTTATTAGGTATCAGGCACTGTGCTAGATATTTCACACTGATTATTCCATTTAACTCACATAGTAATCTTATGAAGATGGATCACATCCTGACCTCCATTTTCAGATAAGAAAATCGATGTTCAAAGAGGCCAAATAACATGCCCCAAATCACATATAATCTTAGAGCCAAAAGAGCCTGAGATGATCAAGCTCAAATCCTGTGGCAATGTGGATGTTTAAAAGATAACCATCCAGCTTCTTTGATACTCCTACTATAGAAGATGTGTTTCCCTACTTAAAAGTGTTCATTCCTTCCTTTCAATTTGTCTAACTCCTCATCCTTTTAAATTCTATTGTTTGGTTGCTGTCATTTAAAACTCCATAGACTTTCTTCTATGTGTTTTTGTAGAGATGGCTATATTCTCATCTGATGTGATTTCTAGAATCTTCAGAGTTAATGACCTGGTAACTGCCCCCACCCCAACCAATTTTAATCCTCCTTCCCCAGCCCCCTCACAATACACAACAGTTTTCCAATGTCTCTGCACAAAATGAAAAGTAGTATATGCATCCAATGTTCCAGCTTTCTGAATGACTATCCAAGAGATTTGTTTCATTCAGCATGATTTGGAGTGCTGGTAGGACATAGCATGTTCTAAATGCCTGGGGGCTTCTGAAAACACAAACAGCTGTGGTGTGCTATGCTTCAGAGGACCCACTGTACAATAGACAGACAACAGTATAACAGAGGGAGTGAGAGATTACAAGTTTCTGCAAAAAAGAATACAGTAAATCCTTCTAATTATATAATTATACACATATAATTATACACATGTGAGTTCAAAGAAGACATGTCCACAGAAAAAGTTTGAGAGACTTCAGGAATCCCTAACTGGGCTGATTGGTCAAGGTCTTTCCCATAGGAAATCAGTCTATAAAGAAAAGGGGTAACTGTTTTCAAAAGCATATGTACTAATGCAAAAGTACAAAAAACACAAAGAAACCAGGAAAATGGTCCATTCTAAAGAATAAAATAAATCTCTAGAAACCAACTCTGAAGAAATTAAAACATATAAATTACATGACAAAGAATTTAAAATAACCTTTGTAAAGAAGCTCAATGAGCTCAGGAAAACAACACATGAACAAAATGAGAATTTCAACAAAGAGAAAACATAAAAAGAATCAAACAAAATTTGGAGCTGAAGAATGCAATAGCTGAATTGGAAAATTCACTGGAGGTATTCAACAATAGACTTGATCAAACAGAAAAAAAGAATTGGTGAACTTAAGGAGGAATCATATAAAATTATCCACTCAAAGAAACAAAAGATAATAATAAAAAAATTAAAAAGAGTAAAGAAAGTCTACAAAACATTTGGGACTGAACTAAGAGGACCAATATATGCATCATGGAATTTAAGGATTGAGAAATAAAGGTTTAGAAAAATCAGAAATTTATTTCAAAAAATAGTGGTCAAAATCTTCCCAAATCTGGGCAAGGAAATAGACATCCAGATTTAAGAAATCAGAGGAACTCAATCAAAGAAGTCCACATCAAGAGAGATTATAATCAACTTTTAAAAGTCAAAGACTTTTAAATCAACAAGAGAAAATTGACTCTTCATGTACAAGGGAAGTGCTATAAGACTATTGGTGAATTTCTTAGTGGAAAACTTGCCAGCCAGAGAGAATGGGGTGAAAATGGTCAACCAAGAACACTGCAACTGGCAAATCTGTCCTTCAAAAATGACAGAGATTTTTAACATTTTCCCAAACAAACAAAAAGAGAGTTGATCATCATTGGATCTGCCTTAGAATAAATGCTAATGGTAATCCTTCAAGTTAAAATGAAAACATGCTGGAGAGCAATATGAAGATCCATGCAAATATATAGCTAACTGCTGAAGGCAAACATATAGAAAAATACAGTGGACTGCAATATTGTGATGTTGGTATGTAAATCACTTTTTGCTTGGATATAGGAGTTAAAAGACAAAAATATAAAAATTGTGACTTTACAATATGTTAATGGATACAAAATTTTAAGATGTAATCTGGAACATTAATAACAAAGTACACAGGTGAAGGAGAAATAAAATCATAGAATTTTTGTATGTGACTAAGTAGTGTTAAACTATGTTTCACGTAAACTTCAAGATAACTAAAAATAAAGCACCTATCAAAGATACACACATGAATGAGAAGAAGAAGGAAAGAAAATGATAAAGGAGCCAAAGTGTGTCACTACAAAAAAAATCAACAAAACAAGAATGATAAAAGAGGGACAAAAGGACTATAAAATAGAAAAAAAGCAGTTAGCAAAATGGCAATACTTAAGCTTTTCTCTATACGAAATTTCTTTAATCATAAATGGACAAACTCCTCAATAAAAGACAGAGTTGTTGAATGAATTTAAAATATATGATCCAACTATATGCGGTATACAGGAGACACACTTTAGATTTATGAACACACATTCTGAATATTAAACACTGAGAAAAGATATTTCTGGCAGATGGTAACCTCCCCCCCCCCCAAAAAAAAAGGAGGAATGGAGGAACGGTCATACTTACATCAAACAAAATAGACTTTGTCAAAAACTGTCACAAGAAAAGAAGAACATTATAAAAATCATGCAAGTGTCAAATAACCAGGAAAATACAATTAGAAATAAATGTGTACCCAACATCAGAGTACCCAAATATATGAAGGAAACACTGACAGAACTAACGGGAGAAATACCACAGAGAATAGTAGGAGCTGAGTGTCTCTTATTCAAAATGCTTTGGACTACAATTTTTGGATGTCATAGTTTTTTGGATTTTGGAATATTTGCCTATATATTACTGACCGAGTGTTTCTAATCTGAAAAATTCGAATTCTGAAATGCTCTGAAATCTGAAACTTTTTGAATATTGTGTTGGAGCTCAAAATGTTTCAAATTTTGGAGCATTTCTGACTTCACAAAATGTCTTAGCAATTTTAAGATGAAGATCACCACCAGTATCTTCTCTGACCACAATGGAATGAAACTAGAAAACAACAGCAGAAGAAAAACTGGAGAAGGAACAAATATGTGGAAATTAAACACACTTTTAAACAACCAATGGGAAGAAAGAAATCAATGGGAAGAAGAAATCAACAGAGAATACAGAAATTACCTTGAGAAAAACAAAAATGAGGATGAAAACACAAAATTTACAGGATGCAGCAAAAGTAGTACAAAGAAGGAAGCTTATAGAGATAAATGCCTGTATGAAAGAAGAACCAGGCATGGTGGCACAGGCCTGTAATATCAGAGACTCAGGAGGCTGAAGCAGGAGGATCATTAATGCAAGGTCAGCCTGGGCAACTTAGCCAAGAGCTGTCTCAAAACAAAATAAAATAGGCTATGGATGCATCTTAGTGGTAAAGTATCCCTGGTTCAATTCCAAGTACCCCCTCTCCTTTCTTGCCCTGGCCCCGCACCCAGAAAAACAACAAAATGAAAGAAATAAAGGAAAAAATGAAGAAGAAATTTGAATGACCTAATCATATACTTCAAAGAACTAGAAAAAGAACAAACTATACTCCTTGTTAATAGAAGGAAGGAAATACTAAAGATTAAACCAGAAATAAATAAAATAGAGAATAGAAAAAATCAACAAAACTAAGACTTAATTCTTTGAAAACATAAAATTAACAAACATTCAACTACACTAAGAGCAAAAACAGACGACTTAACAGAATTTTAAATGAAAGAAAAGACATTGCAATTAAAGTTACAGAAATACAAGGGATCCTAAGAGACTACTACGAACAATTATTTGCCAACAATTGGGATAACATATAAGGAATAGATGGATTCTTGAAATTAGATGACCTATCCAGATTAAATCATGAAGAAATAAAAAATCTGAACAGCCCTGTAACAACTAAAAGGATTGATTTAGTAAAAACTTCTCAACAAAGAGAAGCCCAGAATCCCAAGACTTCACAGGCGAAATCTGCCAAATATTTAATTAGAATTAATGCCAATGCTTCTCAAATTCTTCCAAAAAAATTAAAGGAGTGAATGCTTCCAAACTCATTTTATGAGATCAGCATTTCCTTAAACAAACAAACAAAGCCACTGCAAGAAAACTACAGATTCATATACCTAATGAATGTTGATGTAAAAAAAATCCTCAACGAATCCTAACAAACCAAACAGCACATTTAAAGAATACATGATGATTGAGTGGGATTTATCCCTGGGGAGCAAAGTTGATTCAACATATAAAAACCTAGCCATGTGACATAACAAGAGCCATTAAGGTAACAAAGGATAAACATCTCATGACCATATCAACAGATGCAGAAAAAGTATTTGACAAAACTCAACATTTTTCATGATCACAACTTTCAACAAACTAGGCATACAAGGAATGTACCTCAACACAGGAAAGGCCATATGACAAGGCTATAGCCATATTCAGTGTTGAAATTTGAAAACTTTTTCTCCAATACCAGGAACAAGGTAGGGGTGCCCAATCTTTCCACTCCTATTCAACATACAACTCTAAGTCCTAGCCAGAGCAATTAGGGAAGAAAAAAGAAATTAAAAGGCATCCAAATGAAAGAGGGAGAAGTAAAATCATATCTGTTTGTAAAGAACATGACCTTATAGGTAGAAAACCTTAAGATCTCCCAAAGAAACTTACGATTAGTAAACAAATTAAGTAAAGTTGCAGGATTTCAAATCAATATACAAAAATTAGTTGTGTTTCTATGCACTCACAATTCACAGTACAAAAGAAAATTAAGAACAATCACACTTACAATATCATCCAAAAGAATATACTATTTAGTAATAAATTTAACCAAGTAGGCAAAGAGATTTATACAGTGAAAGTTACAAAACACTGAAGAAAGAAATTAAAGATACAAGCAAATGAAAAGCATCATGTATTCTTGGACTGGAAGACTTATTGTCACTCAAATGTTCATACTACCTAAAGCAACCTACGATGCAATGCAATCCCCTTCACTTTTTGCAGAAATAGAAAAAGCAATACTAAATTCATGTGGAACCACAGAGGACTTCAAAGAGCACAAACAATCACAAGATAGAAGAACAAAGCTGGAGGCCTCACATTTCTGGATTTCAAACCATACTACAAAACACAGACATTAAAATCGTATAAAACTGGCATAAAGATAGTCATATACCAATGCATATGCCAAAAGTAAATTTGCACATGTACTGTTAACTTATCTTGGACATGCATCTCAAGAATATACAATAGGGAAAGTACAGTGTCTTCAACAAGTGACGTTTGAAAAACTGGAAACCCACATGCAAAAAAATGAAATCGGAACTTTGTCTTACACCATACACAAAAATCAAATTAAAATGAATTAAAGATATAAACATAGGCCTGAAACTCTAAAACTTCTAGAAGAAAACATAGGCCAAAAGCTTCATAAAATTATGCTTGGTGATAACTTTTTTTGATGTAATTCCAAAAGCACAAGCACCAAAAGCAAAGTAGTCAAATAGGATCATTTGAAACTAAAAAGTTTCTTTGCAGCAAAAGAAACAATCAACAGAGTGAAAGGGCATCTCATAGAATGGGAGAAAATACTTGAAAATCACATGTTTGATAGGGGGTGGATCTCAAAATATATATGGAATTCCTATGACTCAATAGCAACAAAATCATGGAACCAGATTTAAAACTGGGCAAAGGGATAGAATCACAATGTCTCAAGGGAGGCACAAAATGGCCAAGTGGTATATAAACAGGTGCTCAATATCACTAATCACCAGGTAAAGGAAAATCAAATCCTCAGTGGGACATCACCTCACACCTGTTAGGATGGCTACCAAATTTTAAGAAAATTCAGAAAATATTAAGTTGCTGAAAATATGGAGAAATTAGAAGCCTTGCACACTGTTGATGAGAATATAAAATGATATGGCCTATACTGAAAACAGTATGGAGGTACCTTAAAAAATTAGAAAGAGAGCTATAATGACCTAGCAGTCCCACTTTTGGGTATTTTTCAATAGAACTGGTATCAGGATCTTGAATCAGGATTTACATACCTATGTTCATTGTGGCACTGTTCACAACTTAAATGTTCATCAGTGGATGAATGAATAAAGAAAATACAACATATACAATCGAATGATAATTCCACCTTAAAAAGAAGGATATTGTCATATGCTACAACTTAGATAAACATTGAGGATATTATGCTAAGTGAAATAGATCAGCTACAGGAGAACAAAAACATGCCTGATTTCACTTCTATGATGTACGCTGTCGAACTCCTAAAGGCACAGAGTAGAATGGAGGTTGCCAGAGACTGGTAAAGAGAGAGGAAATGGGAAGTTAGTGTCCAATGGGTATAAAGTTTCAGTTGTGCAAACTGAGAAAGTTCTATAAATCCACTGTACCACATTGTACTTTGAGCTAGCAATATTATATTGCACAATTAAAATTTTGTAAAGAGGGTAAATAACATGTCATGTGTTTTAACCACACACACAAAAAAAATTAAGGTTGCAACATGTTTCAAGAAGAGGCATGAGGTGGGGTGTATTAAATGCAGCTGAAAAGTCAAATAAGATGATAGAGACAGTCTTAAGCTTGGGAAAAATGTGATTATTCAGAACTCTGATAAGAAAAATTTTAGTGCAGTGGTAAAGAAATAATAAGATTTGAATAGGCTAAGGAGAGAAGAAGACAAAACAATCTGAAGACAGAAAGGATATTTTCACAGGTACCAGAAAAATAGTATAATGTATAGAGATGCAGATGTAGTATCAAAGGGGGCTCCTCTCCCTGCAAAGAGGGTTTTATTTCATGTTTATGTGCTGATTAGAGTGATCCCAGAGAGTTAGAGGGAAAAGGTCACTCAGGAGAGAGTGGATAATTCAGGAATAAATTTTGAGGAGATTGAGTGGATGGGATTGTAACACAAGAGAAGAAGGTGGATTTTGGTGGGAACAGATCCACATCTTCCCTTTATCTAAATGAAGTCCAAATTATACAAAAATAGGTGCTGAAAACTGGTGGTTTCAGTGGTGAGAAATTGAGAAAGTTCTTATTTGTTTGCATCTATTTTTTTCCTGCAAAATAAAAGGTGAGATAAGAAGTTTAAATGAGGTGGGAAGGAGATGCTGATTTGAGAAACAAGAATAGCTATGAAACTGTCATCTCAGACAAGGAAAATGAAGCTACTAGGTATATGTAATAATACTCTCTGGCAGTGTTGAATGCCCATTTAAAATGCATGTTCAGAATTTTCTAGTGAATCCTGTCATCTAATCTGTGTGAATTTTCTCCAGCAACATTTATCCACTGAAGTTTTCTCAGATTATAATAGGTGGAAATTTGAGTTTAACTGAGCTGGATTTTTTTCCAGGTAAAGTGAATAGGAAAGAGTGAGATAAGAAAGTTAAGGACATTTTCAAGGGAGCAATTCTAATGCTGAAAAAAGGAATTTGATAAGAAGAGAACTGAGAATGTGAGGGGGTTGTGAAGAGTATTCAAAACTTCACATTCTGCAGCCTTCCATTATAGTAGAATCTTTACAACCCCCCACCCCGCATGGTCCACCTTTTATCTGAGAAAAATCTAAGGCATATCAGTATGCTTAGAGGTTACTCTGCCTAAGACAGTTCTGGTCCTCTCTCAGTCCTCCATATGGCAACAGGGGTGTTTGGCCCGAGGTGTGCACTGAAATATGTTCCAATTTGCCCATCAGGATTCCGTGAAGTGCATTTGCCTCTTCATCACCAAACAGGCCAAGGGGGGACCTCCAGGAAAGCTTAGCAGACAGCTAAGATTACCATTCACCTTAGCCCGCTTTCTTTCATGAAATAAAAATTCCCTAAGTGAATTGAGGAACCAGATTATCATTCATAATGTGGACTAAGGATAACATAATTGCTTCATAAACACTAACTCACCAGAAGAATTCTTCTATGTAAAACATCATTAGCTGGCATTTAAAACGGTGTGTTATAAAAACTGTCCACTACCAGGATCTGCAATGAAATATTGAAACATAACAAGAGCACATCTAACAAGCCCAAGGGCCATTTGTTTCAGTACCTGATTTCCAGAGGTGACTAATCATGGATGCTTCTCAAGAGTGTTAAAACATCTCCTCCAGCCCCTCTCTTTCTGACCTATCCTCCCCTCTTAATAGAGCATAATAAAAACATATGGTGCTGTAGAAAGCTTTTGGCAGCAATTATGAATCATGGTAGATTTTTTCCTTCTTTTTGGAATGTATGATTTACATACTTTTCTAGTGTGCAGTCTTCTGAGGCTAACTTAACCCTACCTGCACCAGGACATAAAAGAGGAAATACAAGTTTCTTGAGTAGATTAAATTCCATATGACGATGTCTAGGAGATCCTTCAGTGCTCATCATGGTGGCAATTCTCTGCTTTCCAAAAATTAATGCTTGTGGTTAAAAGGCATCCAAATTGGTGGGAATTGGCAAATTTTCAGGAAATAGAGCTTATCCCTTTAAGCAACAAGAATTAAAGTGTGTGTGTGTGTATGTGTATCTTTTCTTGATGGGTTCAGTGTACATCAATTACTCTGTACTTCAATGTAGTGGAACCCTTAGAGATTATTTTAAGTATGTCAAATTATTTGGCTAGCATATTGCAATAGGCTGATATATTTACATTGTTCCAGGATGCTTACTGGACAAAATACAGGTCTTACTTGCGTTTCTACTCTAGACATATCTATAGGGACCATTAGATAGCATCCACCAGAGGTTTACTTACAGGGAAATCAAAAAGTTCCCTGAAAAAAAGAAGTTATCTTAGGAGTATGTAGATACACACATGTACACAAATGTACCCACACATATATGTACCCACACATACACACAAACACAGCCAGTGAGCTAACATCAACAATAATGCTGAGTATAGGAGTATAGAACAAAATATTTCACATATTGTCCCCTGCCCATTCATCTTCAATTTATATCTGAGTCCCAAGGCCAGAGGGTAATAACGAAAGCAACAAAACAACAAAAAAAGTGCATGTTTGGGCGGTACTGGAACTCAGGCTTCAGCAGCGGCAGCAGAGCTGGGAGTAGTAGAAATTGGCATCAGCAGTTTCCACAATGGGGAGACCCATCTCTGGAAGCCTTTGACCCTTGTTAGATATTAACATTCTGAATGTAGGGCCTCTGCAGACACAGCACAAATTCTGATGAGCTCCCACGTGGCTGTGATGTTTTGGGCAGAAAGCTATGGGAGCACAATTTCTATGTATATTAAAGTAGCAAGAGTGACAACTCTCTAAAACTTCCCCAAAGCAAGAAAAAAGGAAAATGGCAGAGACAAAGTTGGCAGCCCCAAATCCTGGCTTATCCATTCCAACCAAAGAACTGGCTCAGAGACAGTCAAGAATCTATCCAAAGATTTTTTAGAACTATTTGGAAATCGATTAAAGAAGTATTTGGAATGAATGAAACTGACAATTACTATGACTTTGATTCTGCAGGTGGACTGGTGGACTTTAGAGAACACTACCTTTGGTGTCAGTATGTCTTCCTTAGGGTTCCCTCACAAATATTCCCTATTATTATTGTTGGCATAAGGTTCCCAACAGTCTTCCTCCTCTTTGTAACTTACTCTTTCTGTTCTGACTGGGTAGGATTAGAATTAAATAAGAGAAAATAAACTCTAAAAAGGGACATGAGAAATTTTCATATGCATAAAGGGCATGAGCCTTAACATATAAACATTGTGGTATCCATTTTAACAATTCTAGAGGTCTGTGTGTGTGCGTGCATGCGTGTGTGTGTGTGTGTGTGTATGGTGTGTTTAACTATTTTAGGATATTTATTATGTCAAATAACTGAAATTCAAACAAGTCAGTTATAACCACATTTAAGCATTTCTATTCCATGTAAACCATGCTTCAAATAAATGAGGTGTGTCTTGCAAATACAAGCAAGATTAATAATTTTCTTTATATCAAAAAACAATTTACTGTTTGCCTTTGCTTTTGATGGTTTTCTGATGTGGTGATCAGTACTTTTTGCATGCATAATGCCACTTTTAATGAAGAACAATGTTGAAAAGTTCTAGCTTCCAGATAAAATGAATCAACCTGCAATGTGTAGATACAACAACAGTATCTGGGCCTGTGTACAGTAAAGAATGGAACCAAATGGACAAAGAACCAATATAGAGATGTTTCCTAAATTGGTGTTAGTGTCCACTAGCATCACCAGATAGCTGATTTTAAGTGGTGCTGATGGTCAATATCAATGAGCACCAGGACTTTAAAGAGATGAAGGGAAAGGTTTTACATTTATCACAGTGATCTAATCTGACCACTTAAGTAGCAATTAAATAAAATTTATGCTCAAGGTGCATGAGGAACTGTAATGCCAGTTATCAAAATGTTCCCAGCCTGAGCCATTAGCCTTGAGTCAAGTATGGAGTTCTGGCTTTAAGCCTGATTGTAAATTTGAACACTCACAAAATAGAATGGATGGTACAACAGAAAGGTCCAGTAGAAAGATGTATGTTTAAGTTTGGTTCTGCCACTTACATAAAGGTCCCCCTTAGAAATACAGTAAAGGACTGTTCCTCTGACTTTAAATGTGTATATGAATCTGAGAGGTATGGATCTTGTTAAAGTGTAACCTGAGATTAGATGAATCTGAAAGATGGGGTCTGAGATGCTACATTTCTATTAAGCTCACATGTATGCCAACCCTGCTTGTCCCTAGACCAATTTTGAGTAGCAAGGCCTTAGAAGATTACTGATAAGAGCATGTAAAAATCATGACTGCATAGGAAAACACCTCCTAGGTAAAATATATTTCACTTTAGGTAAAATATATTTTACTATGTATATATTTTTTAAAATATATTTTCACATTATTGATTGACAATAGTTGGAGATTGAATTCAAATCATCAAGAAAAAAAACCCTAGTGGCACAAATTATATTTCTGATATTCTTCATGGGAGTGTAAGGAGGAGGAAGGGATGGGGAAAGGTTGGTTGTCAGGTACTAAATAGATGACAATATGTTCTGGTGTCCTATTGTACAATGGGGTGACTACGGATAATAATAAGGTATGGTGTATTTAAAAAAAGCTAAAAGAAAGGATTTTGAATATTTTCACCACAAAATGGTAGACATTTGAAGAGATAGATACATTGAAGATGATTTGAACATTACACGGAGTAAACAGGTATCAAAACATCATGTGGTATTCCATAAATATTTACAATTTTGTGTCAATTAAAACATAAATTTTAAAAGGTCATAAAACCCCAGATACTCTTCACTTTTTCCTTTGTTAGCAAAAGGAAAAGTAAACTGGGAATTGGACAAGAAACACAGAGGGATATTCATTCTAAACAATTTTCATTCATTTTGGTTGCCTGTCACTTGGATTGTGGTATCAGTATATTGACTAAAAATATGCAAAAAAAACCACTGCTTTTTCTTAAAGTACAATTAGATCCAGTCCAAGAGTCATCCTACAGATTGTCTCATGCCAATTAAAATAGAAACAGTGAGGTGGGGTTATAGTTCAGTAGTGGAACGCTTGCCTAGCAGTGAGGCACTGGGTTTGATACTCAGCACTACATAAAAAATAATAAATAAAGGTATTGTATCCATCTACAACTAAAAATATTTTTTAAAAAAAAATGGAAGTAGTAAATTACAAAGAACAGGAAGAAGACCACAGGCAACAAGAAGGGATTACTCTGAGGAAATAAATTAAAATCAACAAGGTGTGGCTCTAAAGGCCAAGGGTATGGCTCAGTGATACAGCACTGGTCTAGCATTCATGAGGTCCTGGGTTCAAGCCCCAGCACTGCATAAAACAAACAAACAAAAAGAAATTTTAAAAGTATACACATGCACACACACACACACACACACACACACACACATACCCATGCACACAAATGTCTGGTTTTCCTAAGTAAAACTGTTCTTTTTCATTGGGGTGGCTTTTCTAAAAGAAATGAACAAAATCCCCAGGGATAATCATTGACTTATAGGTCTTTCTGTGTTCCTTATCTAAAATACAACCCAAAACTCCCTGTTCAAGAAAACATACATTCTCTCTGAGGTTCCAGCCCTACAACATTTTGGCTAATTTTTAATTATTGCGTGGTGAGTTTGTTGCCATAATGTATATGAGATTTTTATCATCTATCCAAAATGCATAGCAGATCCCTTCCACAGGCTACATCTTTCCCAGTCTTTTCAATTTTGCACAGAATGACTCCTTGCCACAGATCCAGATTGCCAGCACTTGACTTGCTGCTGCGATCCATCTCTTTTCAAAGGTTCTGGAGCCACAGTGATTGTATATTTAGAACTCTGCTTCCACGATGCCAAATATTCATCACTCACCTTTACCTGAACTTATATTTTGTTTTCCTGTTCCCACCTCTGTTCATCTTTCTTACCTGCTTACAGTAAGAGGAATCATCATTCATAATGCAAATGCCATTGTTAAAAAGTAGAGATGAATGAAAACTTAGTTTGGTTTCATCAGAGAAAGAAATGATAAAAAGGACTGAAATTTGAACAATCACCTATGTGTTCTAGCAGTATTATTCCTGTGGAAAAAATTGAGAGTAAAATTACTAATACCATGACTAACTTAATTCTTCAGCCCAGTCAATACCAAATGATGAAGCCATTTAAATGCAAAACAGCACTGCAAGACTTGGTTCTGAAAGTATTCAAGATGCAGACACTTGAGAAACATTTAGAGACGCCAGAATTGCACACATGGTGGGTAATATCATACACACGAAGATCGTTCTTTGCTCTAGTCCTGGGTAATTTCAGTCAGCAGCCCCAAGTAGGTGGCCTCATAATTAGGCAGTTCTTCACTTTCTTGCTGCTTCACCTAAGAAACCTGAAGCTTTGAGGATGACTGAGCAGCAGCTCCCCTCCACAGAAACACTTGTGTGATGCGCGAGGCGTGGTTTTAAATGGTGGAGATAATTGCTTAATTCAAGCTGTAGCAACTGGCCAAATAAACATGTGCAGCCAGGAAGCTATTAGCATGATTTTAAGGCAATTATTCCATTAGTGTTTAATAGTCTCCAATTAGTCTTCTCTGACTATCTAAGTTTGAATGTCTTTTTTTCCTCCAAAAATTTTCAGTGTTGAGTAATGCAGAAAACTACTAAAACTGTTTTTAATCTTGGTGATGTGTGTGTGTGTGTGTGTGTGTGTGTGTGGAGAAAGAGAGAGAGAAGTCTGTTTATATGTGTGTGTATTTAGGTGATATATAGATAAATATGAATATATCATATATATATATCACATACACACACATACCAGATCTACAGAATCATGGGAGTATTTAGGGAGTATAAATTTGGTAAAATATGTTGTGTGTGGATGTGTGTATTTCTCAGAAGTACTTTGGTGAAAAGGGGAGTGGATTGCAGTGGATCCACTTTGAATATCATGCTAACAGTGGTTGAGAAAGCAATAGAAATTCCCATGGCATTCCCAATGCCATCATCTTTATGTCTCTTCTCAAAGATCTCCAGAATATCAAACTCTTAGACCTCAAGTTTCTGCTCCATCCCATGGGGAGAAAAGGGAAATTGACCCTGTTCTGCTAATGCCTAGATCCTAGTCTTCTCATGTTGGTTGGTACCTGTTGGTGCTGAATCATCCAAACACAAATCATAAAGCCTTTCCCTCCAGAATTCCTAGACCTTCCTTAGGGTTCATTTTAGGGGTCAGATTATTGAACTGATTGTAGGTCATTTGCTTACACTATTTCAGATTTTTTTTTCATCTAGGAAACGGATATAATAGTACAATATTGTCTACTTCACAGATTTTTGGGAGAACGTGAGCTGAAATACATACCAGGGCTTTGAAAAGTGAGGTATTTCAGAAATGTAAGGTAGATTCAGGTGTGGTATCAACCCTCATCACTATTTATACCGACAGTCTTAACTCTACTTAACCTCTAGAGAATCACTATCAGAAAGCAGACATCTCAGCCCTTCTCATCTCCTATGTGTAGATTAAAAAAATCTCAGGTTAGACCTTGTGAAAGTAACTCAAATTCAAATAAAAATGACGGAAGAAAAGGGATAGAGGAACGCCTGCAAGTGACAGTGGAATTTTGCCAACAAAGTTGTGTAGTTTCTACTATCTCCTTCAAAAGAGCAATCCCCAGGCTCACCCAGGTAGCCGAGTAAATGCAGAGTGGAGAAGCCGGGTTGTTCTTTCCTTGGGGATCTCTGGGCCCTTGGGAAGGTATGTGTTGCAGGAGGGCAAAGGGAGACAATCCTTTCTGCAGAGGGCACTCAGAGCAGCCTGTGTGTTAGAGCAGCCAAACATCCACTTTACTAACAACCTTTGATTTCAGTTGTCGATCAATTCCAGCGCTGTTTGTTGGATCCTCTTGGGGTTTTCAGAACTACCCCCCACCCACACCCCGCTCCTTTTTTTCCTGATTTAGCCCCTCCACACCTTTCTCTCTTTATTGTGTTTTCCATCTAGTGGCTGAGAGAGGGCGCTGGATGGGGCAGATCAAGACGAGGTAGACCAGAAGGTTAAATTTAATAACCCAGTTCTGCTCTGAGCAGGAGGCAGAATACCCATCAGCAAACTGCCCTCCAGCCAGGTCCTGAAAGGATCAGGTGTGCGCTCCCTCAGTCCATGTGCATAGCCAAATTGCAAGGGAAGTATGGCCAGGTTCCCAGCTGTCAACCTTGTAAACTGTCCTTAAACCATTCACCCTTGATGGCTACTTGAGCTAAGGGGCTGCTGCGTGCTCCCTCAACCCTGCCCCAACCCAGAAACCTGCCCAGTCTTCTGGTCCAAGTCGAGCGCGCCATACTGAAGCCTCTGGATACCCCGCGTCTCTTCCTCGTTTTTTTCCCCCAAGCTTCCTTCCTTCTAAGCTGTTTGGACTACTCACCTTTCCCCCACCATATGCGCATTAATCCCACCCCTTCGCCTCTGCTCACGCAGGTTCCCCAGCCCAGTTTCTGTCCTGAGCAGCAAACGCAAGGTTCGCACGGGTTTGCTTTCTTGACCCGGGTGCCTTACGTTGCTAACACGCACTTGGACCACACTCCAGATGGTGGCTGCTCGGCCAGGTCCTTAGGGTACACGCCGATCAGGAGACGGTGCACGCTTTTCGACCCCGTCAGCTCTCTGTCAAGGGCAGCGATCACGCCGCCGCCTGTCCCTGAACTTTCATTACTCTTCGAGAAGCGCTTTGTCTTTTTAAAGGAGTCTGGGAACGAATATTAATGACTCGAGTAGGTTCTAACCGAGAATCTACCAAATCTGTTCCATTCCCTGCCAGGGATGGACTCGGTCCACGCGCGGGAGCCGAGTCCCTCGGACACCAGCTCGCACTCACCGCGCACGATCACCCCACAGCTTCAGAAATCGTCCTGCGCCCCCCAAATCTGCAAGGAAAACCTTGGGAGGGGGCACAAGGCGCCATCCTGAAGCCCGGTTTCTTTCCTACCCCAGTCCTGCGCATACAGCCTGCTTCAATAGCCCAGGGGGAAAGCAGTCACCTTGACTCCTGGAGCCACGGTCCCCAGAGGTTTGAAAAACGCCCGGAAGCCGGAGGCCACCAGGCATGCACTCGCCTGGCCTGAGACCCACCCCCGAAGACGAGTTTCCCCTCCCGCGGGCATCGTGGCAAGTTACCACTTAGTGGCAGATAAAGCAGGGCGGGGCAGGTAGAGCGGGCGCCGAGCGCTGGGCAAGCAGCCTCTGCGCGCCTACCTGGGATGGCTAAATTGGTGAGGGGGATGCTGTGGATGTTCTCCGGCAGAGTTGCCATCCAGTCGGCGAATTTCAGCTCGTTTTTCCCCTGAGACGAGGCCATCGTGCTGGTCGACGTGCCGCGAGCTGGTCCCCGCACTCCACGGGCAGGCTGGCAGGCTGCTACCGCTAATCCAATGTTTGCTCGAGCCCCGCTAGAGTTTACACTCCGCTCTGCGCCACACCCACAGGATGGCGCAGACACATGCTAATTTTAATAATTATTCAAAACACCCCATGCTCCCTTAGTGCCTCAGCCAGACTCTGCTGGAGCTTTTGTTCCTGACGTCCGTGCTCAGCTCTCCCCGCTCTCCCCTCCCTCCCTGACTCTTTCCTCCAGTCTTACCCCTCCTAGGCGGCTCTGCCTTTCCTCGCCTTTCTGCAGCTTGCCTTGGCTTTTTATTATTTGTCTTTTATATTTTATTTTTTGACTTGATTCACCCAGTCCCTCTGTCCATGGTCTTGCTGTGTCCACTGGATGACTTCCTGGTCCTGTTTGCATGAATGACAGACAGTCTTGGGGTTGAACCTAAAATCTTAGCATACTTTTGGGATGTTATTGTCTCCTGAAGGCCTGACTCTCAGCTGGTTTTCAGAACTTTCCATTCTTAGTGAAGAGTCTTCCTTTCTGTAAGCTACAACGGGTTATGAATTTTCTCAGGGAGAGCCCACAATCCCACTTACACAAAATGGTGGTCAATAGTTACCAATATGCCAAATTTTGGGAATAGCTGAAAACTGTGGTGTCAGGGAAGGGCAGTAAATTCTAGGTGGTTCCTACTTATCCCTGGAACCCTGCTTCAGACATTCCGTAGTGAAGAAGCACTGCACCAGATAACGAGGTATCTGCTATCTCTACAGAGAAAGCTGCTTCTGGTCTCTCTGTTGATTTCATGGCACTCCAGGCAAGACTGAAGCCAGATGCAGGAAGAAAACCACCACATCTCCCAATGACACGCTGTAATGACTGCCTGTAGCATTTGGTGAAATGAATTTGGCACCATTGGAAGTGATCTATGTGATTGTTTGGATTTTTCTTTCTTGAGCCTAGAAAGATGTTTCTCTCTCAGGAGAAATCTCTCACTGAGGCTTGGAAGAACTGTCTGGGTCCATCTACTCTCCAGTGAGAAAGAGGAGAGAGATCAAGTCTTACACATGTGCTGAGACCTGCAGTGGCCTGACTGGGAATATACAAAGATGGATTAAAAGTGTGTTGGGCCTTTGCAGTCTAGAGAATGGAGAAGAAATAAAGGTACCTTTGTTCTTCCATCCAGTAGCGTATGAATTCTTTTCCTAAAGGAAATGCTATGAGGTTGGAGAAATAAAAATCAAAATTGGAGAGAGAGATTTGAAACATGAAAATAATCATTTCAGTTCAGCAAACCCATTTAGTATTTTTTAAAGAACCCTAGAGCCCACTTATTTTGTACAAGGATGCTAAGACCAAAGAATATTCACCATCATTTGGGGAGCAGTGTGGAAAAGATGGAGAGAAGAGAGATAATGTCTTATTCTTTTGATCAAATTTTCCATTCTCCCCATAGAATCAGTTCATAGCTTCACGAAGACATAGTAGGGTTATCTTTTGGAATGAGAATGAGATGTACTGGAATTTTTTTCCCCTAGCAAATCTTAATATTCATGTTAGCACAACAGAATCCACATGTTCTTTTAGTTAAAATAAGAATTTTTTTTCCTCCATAGAATTCTTGGTCAAGAGACCTGTAATAGCTATACTTTGGCCTAGTGCTGGTATTCTCAGGGTATCACTGCCAGGAAACAAGGAAAAGTTAGATCCGAGAGTTAGTTTTTCTTTCTCTGAGTAGACTGAGCAAAGTCTCCATTTTTCAAAGGCCCATTTTCCTCCATTATAAGATGATAATAATAACTCAGAGATTTGTAGTGAAGCTTTCAGGAGAGTGTATACATGTTCCTTGAAATAACAGGACATGTGCATTTACTTCTCTTTCCTACCCACCCCTGGCCTTTTAAAGTATTTTTTTTCAAGAGGGTGAAATAATTATTGGATCACCTTAAATGTTGAAGAAAATCTGTAAAGAATCACACACTGTCTTTTGGTAAGGCACAGAAAACTTCCTTCTATCTTTTATCTGCCTTGAATTTTACAATTTTTAAATGTGTTGGATTTTATGCTAACATCAGTCATTAACATTCAGTACATAGAATCCACCAGGAAAAACAAGGCTGAAAGTTGATACTTCCAAATTTCTTTCTTGGTCCTGTAATCAGTATTTTGAATAATATTTTATTACCTAATTTCCCCATCTTTTTTTCACCAGCCCTCCTATTGTTTACTGAATGACATCTGGAAAATCATACAACTTCTCTGAACTTTAGTTTGGTCACTGTATTAGTTAGGATTCTCCAGTGAAACAGAACCAGTAGTATAGAGAGAGAAACAGATTTGTTTTAAGAAATTGGTTCACATGATTGTGAGAGCTGGCAGGTCTGAAATCTACAGCACAGGCAGCAGGCTAGAAATTCAGGAAGGAGTTGTATGTTTTACTCCTGTGATAGAATAGCTTCTTCAGGAAACTTCAGTGATTGCTCTGATTGGATGAGGCCTACCCCTATTATAACAAGTAATCTGCCTTACTCAGAGTCAATGATTGTAAATGCTAATCTCATCCATAAACATCTTCATAGCAACATCCATTCTAGTGTTTGACCAGACAACCAGGCATCATAGATGACATTGCCAAGTTGACACATAAAATAAACCATCACACCCATTGGTAAGCTAAAGTAGAAATTGATACCAATCTCTAGGCCTTTTTCAACTCTTATTAGTTTTAAATTCTGTTCCCTTTTTGATTGAGTTTTTCTCATGCATATAGTCTCAAGAGAAGAGAAGGAACAAATATGGACCTTGGATTTTTAATCTATGCAGACCACTCAAGGTAAAAATCAACATTTTTATCTCACAACATGAAAAATGTTGATGACTTTTAAATGTACTGTTGATAGGGGCCTACCTTTAAAAATCTATTTATTGTAAACATAAATGAAAACTGACTTATCACTATGGATTCATGCTACCTTTAAAACTGTTCCAGTAACTTCTGACGTCCATCAAATTCAAATTATGAGAAGTGTATAAACATTGCTACTCATCTGGAACACTTCCTTACTTCATAACCTCTTCCATCCATGAAAATACAAGGGCTCTTTGCCATGTATTTTACTTCATTAAATCATAGTCCTTCTTAGGTGTCAGTGATATATGTCTTGGTTTTTCTTCTAAATTGATTGTGAATTGTTTTCCAAAAAACAAGTATTCTTATAGGCCAGAAAACATTGGAACACATTTAGTTGAATAACGTTTTTAAAGAGAATCCCTGTTCAAAACAATTCACCCAAATTATTTTAAAAACACAGAGCTCAGAAATATACATTTGTAATCAAATTTAAAACACATACAAAAGGCATGAAAGAATCATAGTAAAATTAACTATTAATAATCAAGGTTTTTATATTATTTTCTACAACTTCTGCCTAATAGTCTGTCCAAGAACATGTATAGACTTTTTTTTAATTTTTAGGAACTAAAAATAACCAATAAAAAAATCTTCTATATAAGAAATTTTGTACTTACAATGCAGTGAAGTCCTTGGGAAATGTAGAAAAAAGTGATACCTCCCTGTTCATTCCACTACTTTAACCCTTTAGAGTTTTCTGTTCTATCCTTCTCCTCCCCTATACCTATACCTTATGTGCCAGACCAAAATAAGCCAATGAAAACACAAAAATATAATCTATTGGTTGGAATAACCAGTTGTGAGGTCTAAAGGCCTAGACTCATATCCAGGATTTCACAGTTAATTACTGTGCTTCTTGATTTCCTTATCTGGTTTATAAAGAATGATTATTTCCTCTTGGAGATGGTCAAGTGGAAGACATGGTGAAACTTAAATGAAGTAAGAAATTTAAATTTATTGAACAGAATGAAAGTTCTAAAAAACATACTTCATTGTCATGCTACTTACTGTCACCATGACTTTGCTCGTGCCCATGGTATACATTTCAGGTTTGTATCTGTCAAAGCTCTTTTCCTGCTAACCAACTTCACTTTGTAACTTCCCTCACCATCCCTAAGAAGAGGTCATCTTTCCTCCCTCTGCACATCCATTAGAGTTTTTTAACAGCTATCTCATGGTGTGTTTCTAATTCCCTAGCTAGGTGTAAGCATTATGTAGGTGGAGATGGTGTTATTTGACACCTTATGATACCTCACAGTGCTTAAGACATACTAAGGGCTTATTCTAATCATCCATTTTACTCACTTATTTCATAAATATTTATTGAGTGTCTATTATGGGCTCTCTCATGGAGAGAGGAGAGGGAGCAGAAAGTCCCTGAACTCTTTGAGTGTATGTTCCAGGAAGAAAATGTCAAATGATAGCTCAGCAGCTAAACAAATAAATAACTTTGTTGTATCTTTCACCTCAGTGGGAAAACCTTCCTTAACATGTCTATTTTTAACACTTCATTGAGTAGCAAATCACCAAAACACATTTTGAAAGAAAAATTGGTTCACAAGTGCCTTGCCTTTCTCCACTCTTTCCCCAATACTTACCCAACCTATTGCTATCAGTGGTAACATTTGGAATAGCATTATATATTTTTCTAGATCTCCAGAGGGTCATTACTAGAAAAAATTTGGCATCTTGGAGCACAGGGATTGATAGGAATGGGTGTATCCTGGGAAGAAAAAGGAAAACTGTTTTAGGTTCATGTGCAGAATAGAAAAATGCTGAAACTATTCTATCCATCACTGCTAAAAGCCCTTTGACCACTGTATACCAATGCTCATAGCAGCATTATTCACAACTGCCACAAGGTGGAAACAACTAAATGACCATGGACAGATGAATGGCTAAACAAAGTGTGCTATATACTTACAATGGGATATCATTTTTCTTTTAAAAAGTAATGAAATTCTAAGGCCTGCTACAACACATGAAACTTGAAGACATTACATTAAGTAAAATAAACCAGACACTAAACAATACATATTATGTGATTCCTCATATGTGAGGTACGTAAAATGGTCAACTTTATGGACAAAATAGAATAGTGGTTTTCAGGAGCTGGGGCAGAAAGGAATGAAAGCTTTAATGGATAGAGTTTCAGTTTTGAATTATAAAATGATTCGATAGGTAGCTGTATAGTGGTGGTGTCTCTGAATGTACTTAATTCCACTCAGTCATACATTTACAATTGGTTTAAATGGTTAATTTTTTGTGATATATTTTTGACTACACCAAAAAGCTTCCAATTATTCTCTTGGACAGAAGAACCACACTTGTTTTACCAATTACAAAGTTTCCATTTGCTGATGGTTTATTCTCTAGCTAAGGACTACCAGGATCAAACCCTGAAATTGAAAAAATTTCATCTGTTACTTGTTGCAAATGAGGGAAAATAGAATCATAATAATCAAGAACATTTCAGTAAGAGAATAGAAAAGACTTACAGGATTTGGGTATATGCTAGGTGATTTGGTGAATGGCTTATAGAAGTGACTTTGCTCTGATTTGAATGTTGTCAGGATGTGAGAGAGGATGATACTATAATTGACTATCATGATAAGTCTTATATAGAAGGCCCATTCTAAATATGTAATTGAAAAGGAAGCAGGAATCACTGATTGGAGTAGAAGGATTGTGAGTGATGTTTGTGGCATGCACAATATTAATGTTTGATTATAGAGATCATGTTCTTCCTTTGGAATCATCAAGGTTGCAGAGTATATCTATAAGATGTTGATGTTTCAGAACACATCTGTGTTCAACACGTGAACACTAAGATGCAGCTGAAATACCAGGACAACTCCCAGATGCCAAGAATTATTTTCCTCATTCTCATCAATAAGTAGTAGGATAGAAGTAGGATAGAGCAGCCTCATTAACCTAAGGTTCCAAGAACCCTGGTCTAGAACTTCAACAATGCTAGATATCATTGCAATTTTGACATGTACTTCCCACAAATGACATTTTAATTTTCATTTTCACTTGTAGAAAGAACAAGTTGATATAATAAAGTAAATTATGTGACCGTGTGTGCTAGTTCATGAATACTTTTGCACAAGTATGCCCTGTGAAACCTTTTGTATGTTCCTGATGTTATCAAATAATCTTGCAGTTAGATGTAAAGATAATTCCTGCTGCAGGGTAACTCACTCATTTTTCCTTTCCAGGCTCTTTTTTGCAAACCACAAAGGAAATTATCTATATCTAGAGCTGTCTAACAGGCACAAGTAATGTTGTGGGACACTACTAACACCGTAGAAAAAGAGATTCTGAGAGAAGAGTCACATAATGAGCTCTCAGTCTAGCCCTAGTTCTAGAACTGCAGATCAGCCTATAGAAGAATGTGCCAGCAATATTGGCATGGCGGAAGAGGCAGACAGTTGTTTGGCTGTTTAAGGAGCTCTGCTCAGCATTGGCAAACAAAGAATGTGAAACTATGGCTTCTTCTGTGTGTTCATCTTTTTGATATCAAAAACATCAGTTAAGACTACAGGTTGCCTAATAAAAGTTTATTTTAAATATTCGGCAGTCATCTTAAGTCAGTACAAAATCTTTACTTACAATTTTATGTAACACTTGATACTTGCTTTCCTTTGGTTTTCATTATGTAAACAATGCAACAATTGAAGCTTTTCATACTTGAACTCAATAGCTCAAATATAACCATGCATTACAGAAATGTTACCATATTCCATTTATTCAAAAGGTTAATTCCACATTGTTTATAGTGCCCTGACTTTTGTTAATCAACACTGTAATTGACCACCTGTCAAAGAAAATATAATGGTGAAAGTAGGGGAAAACAAGATGAAATGCGTTTTTTTCACTTTATGAAGAAAGTTATATAAAAGAAAATTATTTCTATTTTCAAAACTGTAAGAATAAAAATACATAATAAAATGCCCAGATCCTGCATTTGTTTTAGGTAATACAAGAAATTAAGTGTTGCTCCAGCTAAGTCAAAAACTACTAGAAAAAGCTTAGAGTAGCTGTCCACAATTCTAGTGCTGAAATAGGCAAATTCATAATTTGCTCTGGGCATGTTGAACATGGCCTGCTATTACAAGCTTGTTGCTATATATAGTAGCAAATACCAAACTTTCATTGTTTGCATTCACAAATGACTTTTGACTTCATGTCTTACAACATTTTATCATAAAAAATTTTAAATACTTAATAAAATGGAAAGAATGGTTAACAAATTTCCATATGTCCACCACTCAGTCTCAACAATTATCAACTTGTGCAATTTTTATTTATTTCCACACCTTTCCCTTCCAAACTGGATTATTTAGAAGCAAATCCCACACATTATATCATTTAATCCATAATATTTCAATCTATTTAGTTGATAACTACTCAAGCAGTCAATTTAGACCTTTAAAATCATTAATGGTTGATTAAATAACCTCATTTTTTCTGACTTGACAGATCAATAACCTAGATATGATATAAATGTGAAAATTTAAATTCTTTATTTAACTCAAGTTCCATATAGGAAAAATAATACAACTTGTACCATAAGGAGATTATAAAAAGCAAAACTAAATGTTTACAAACATAGACTGGCTTAAATTCAAAGTAACCATACACTCTGGTTATACTCTGGTATAAGTATGTTGGCATATACTATTGAAGATAATGTTTTCCTGGATCTATATGTATTATTGTTATTATTGCATTTATTCTGAATATCTAAAAAGTCTTTCTGTTTTAAAAAGATGGAAGGGTTTCTATTTTTTATCATGATGTTAGTCCTTTTTTAAAAAATAAGCAAAAGATAATGTACACAACTCCAATAAACAAACCTAAGACCTAGGCTTCATTTAATCCATTACACATCAAATAACCATGTGACTACTAAATTATTTTATGTACCACATTTACTTAACATTTTAAAATTTACATACACACAATAATGTAATTTTATTTAATTACTTCATTACGCTTGAAATAACATTTAACAGAATACTAAAAATACATTTGCAGATGTCTTTATAAATACATGTAAAGACCTTTTCACTGTTACAAAGAAATATTTCTAAGATATAGACATGTATTCTATCTGATAGTTGTCTAAGATTTGTACTGAATGCTAAATGGCTACATTTTGAATCAAGGTATCTTTGAAAGCATGTATATAAAGAATGCATAGATAAATTATCCTTCACACTCACTGAAGAAAGTATTGCAAAATTTATACTACATCAAACAAAAACAAATTATTAGTAGTACAAGATGACTTAGGAACAGCTTCTTTGGCCCCAGCAAAGACAATTATGAGTCCAGAAGAGATGAATGCCAAAATCTATCATAAATCACAAAGCAACTGACAGAAAAGTCCAAAAGGAGACTGTAAATGTCTTGATGCCTTATTTCCCTGGCTGAATGATTCTAATTCATGAAGGAAGGGGAAACGAATAAGACAGATAAGAAAATAAAACTGAAGAAGAGATCCCCACATATAATTATTCATAAAATTATTCATTTCACCTTCTTATTAACTTTGATAACTAAGATTGAAAAATAATGCGTCTACTGTTATGCTTATTCATGCCACTGTTGCTTTCTTTCACAAAGCATCAGAAAAATCTGTGATGAGACTCTTAGGGAAGAGACACAGGGTTTGGTAAATTTGATGCTAGATAAGAATGGGTTTGAATTGACTGTAGTTCAATACAATGGGTATAAAGGGGATTGAGAGACCTTCACCTAGTCAAAAGCATTTTGAAATATATTATACTAAGTAGCTGTTGGAAGTATTAACAAAGTAATGTTAAGGAAATACATATTTGCACATACAATATGTTCAATAAAATGATTTGATGGTAGGATATCTGCTAAAATTAATAGCTACAGGAGAAATGAAAATATTATGAAATTTTTTAAATGATATGGGCATATTTCATATAAAACATATATTGTCAGGTAATATGACACAATGGTTTTAGACTAAGGATAAGTATCTATCACTAATAAAAATTAATGATTTTAATTATATTTATTGATTTGTTTATTCATTTTATTTTGTGTTACTGGGAATTGACCCCAGGGCAGCTCTACCGCTGAGCTACACCCCAGTCCTTCCTATTTTATTTTTTTTGAGATAGATTCTCACTAAATTGCAGAGGCTGGCTTTGAACTTCCAATTCTCCTGCCCAGACTCCCGAGTTGCTAGGATAACAGCTGGCCACCACTGCACATGGTAGATTAATCATCTTTAAATTAGCTTATAACAAGGCTGTAAAATCAGTGCTTCCAGCAATGGACTGCAAAAGGAAACCAAGGGGAGAAAGATGGGAATGGGGCATGATAAAGGGTGAGATGCAATAACCAAGAAATAAATGATGAACTTTTATGGACCAATCTATGTAACAACCAAAAACAGAAATTTGGAAATTATTCAGCTAACATAATTAGAAGCTAAATGATTAATTTAGATCAAGATACCAAATTTAACACCTCTAGATGTTTGCTTACTTGACAGTAAAGAGCTCATTCCTCTGCTCTATGAATACTGCCTAAAACTATCCCCAAACAAAACCCCCAAATGAAAAGAGGATGATTCATTCAATTATTCAGGGCCTACATCAGTAGGCTTGAGCTTTTCCTTTTTCCATTTAGATATTCCGACAGTATATAACATTTTAACAGAAATCAGATCCAAGTTGTAAATGATTTTTAAAATTTGTGTGGCTGGATTTAAATAAGAAAAGGAAAAGAAGTCATGAAACTTTTCAATTTCACATATCATGCCATCAGAAATGATATTTTCATTAAAAGAAAAGAAATATAATCAGAGCTTAGGAAGAAATCTATAGGTAAACACAGGCTTATTTTTAAAATTAAAATATTAAAAATGAGTCTTTTGAAAAAATTGGCATATTAAAGTCATAAAACACTGTTGTTAAAAATAACTGAGCAAATTTTCTTTGAGATGCATAATTTTCAAATTGTAATTTCATATTAATTTTATTAAACTTTATAAAGTTCTCAGTTTTTTATCATTTTCCTTTTTCATATCTTTAGTATAACTGCATTTATCTGCCTTCCTAGTTTTTCTAATTCTAGTGTTATTTCCTCTATCTCAGTGAGAAATGGGGTAGAATAACACTTTTAAGAAAAAACCGTTTAATAGAAAATTAAAATAGCTCTTCCTGAAAATGATAAAGCACTTTAAAAATAGTATCAGAAAATTCACCTTTATCTGACACAATAATTAAAATAGAACTTAATCAGCCATATTTCACTCAGTGAAACAGACTCACTGCCATCTAAAAAAATCATAACAAGGGGAGACATCAAGGCAGCAAAATAATAGTGTGTTATAGTTACCAAGCACGTGGTATGCACTGTGGGCGCTAGAATAAGCAACACATTATGTACGTAATTATTTTATTCTCACCTGGAAATTAAGATACATAAACTGGTGCCCAAGGCCCTATGCCAGGTTTATCCTTGCAGTTGAGTCCTCAGAGAAATGCAGAGGTCCCAATGATCAAGCACATATCATTCAAATTTAGCATTGGCTCACCATGTCCATATTTCATGTTTCTTTTGCCAATGTGCTAAATATCCCCAAAGCTGCCCTCTGCAACCACAGCCCTTTTGTAACCCTTCCCATCTGTTTTCCCAATAATCTCAGGGTAGGAAATCTGGGCATAACACCAAGGTTTCCAGTTAGATTTTTGCCCATAGCTTTAAGCTATACATTTGGTTCATAAACCTGAAATTATTTTATAGATTGGGTTTATTCTTCTTTATTCTTAAGATTCTTATCTTCAATCAAAATATCTCTAAGTCTAATATTCTTCCTCTAGAATTTAAACTCAAGGATAAAGTCTGAGTACATTGAGTTCACTGCTGTATTTTCAAGTGTAAATTAATGTTTTCTCCACAATAGCTCTCATTCCTTGTCTCTCTGTCATCCATTATGAATCTCTTAGATTGTGTAATTCAGATGGTTACAGTCATTTCTATGATTGGTCAACATATTAGACAACAGCATAACTATTTGCATCAAGAAAGAGGGTGCTGGGTCTCTGTTCTTTCTACATATCTGAGCTTCTGTTACATTATTTGGTATCCTGATCACTAGCTCCAGATATCAGATTAGAACACAAAAACACTTTCAATTTCTCTCTCTCTCTCTCTCTCTCTCTCTCTCTCTCTCTCTCTCATAAACACACACACACACACACACACACACACACACACTTTGGTATTTTCTTTGTAAAATTAATTTTCCATTTAAATTACCATTATTCATTTTAACACATCTTCAGAAATACACTAACTTTCATTGTGACTTATACTTTATCCTTGACCTTAATTCCTCCCAATCTCCAAGAGGTTATATTTTAGACCATTATATCATGATTGTGTTCACCTCTGATAGGTTTGTGCCACATCACCTCTACCCAGTGTCCCTAGAGACTTACAAAGCTCTAGAGGCCATCAAAGATACTTGGGGGAGAGAAGAAGATAAGGAGCTGGACATTTTAAAATAATCATATTAAGTCCATTAAGAAAAGTCTGCTCCTAGACGAACATCATTCCTATCTGATGAATAACCTCTTCAAAGGCTGGTTGTGGAGGTTTAGAAGGGGGTCTGCATTGCTAATTAATGTTAGAGCATTAAAGGCAGAATTAAATATGATCGGAATCACATTTCCATGATTGAAACATTATTATTTTATGTTGAATGCATTTGTCTCTGGCAAAAGGATACTCCAAAGGATGTTCAAACATGTAACAAATGAGGTCATAAATTTTAAGTGTTGTTTAACTATAGTACACATCTGGAACTTCACATAGATAATCTCTTTTGGCAGTTTATCTGAAGAATGTAAGACTACATCGTTTATAAATCTTTCTCTTTCACGTTTTATCTCCTTTATTAGGGTGTGTACACGAACACACAGTGTTTGAAAGTGTATTAAGATCTTCACTGAGAGGCACAATTTAACTAAAGATACTCAGAAGAACAAAAATACTGAATTAAATTTGACCAAACTAAGTCAGTTTTCAGCATAGTTTTAACTTTAAGCTGGATAAAATTTTCTATTGTTCCTGTATTGTATTCCCTTAAAAATTTTTTCTGTTTTAAAAAATATCAAAACCAACACAAATGGCATTTGGATTTTGATTGCTCTGCATTGAGAAGAAAATTTGATTTGCTGTCTTATGAAATGTATTTGTGGGGAAGACAGTTTTATTTTTCTATACCATGATGTTTCCTAAAGACTAACCATCATCAATCAGGCTTGAGATTAGCCTCAAGCCTTTCTTACAGCCATTCATATCCATTTTTTCCTGGATTATTGTCACTCTTTAATTTCATATCCATGTATTGAGGGAGTTGAGTATCTAATCATTGTGCAAATGTACCAGAAAAGCAAATGTATATGAGATATTTCAACCAAAAGATTTTAATAAAGGGAAATGTTTAAGCAGATGTTAGAGAACTGAAAAAGAATCTACAAATGTACACTGTGATTATAATTGAACAAGTCTACTATCATCTCCAGGGCTGGTGAAGGGAAGACAATAATCTGGAGTTATCAGAACCCAGGCACTCAGAGCAATGGCTCTGAAGAATAAGGACTCAGTCTTCTGATGAGCAGGCACTGCTCAGCTTGTGTGGGCAGCTCTTAAGGTGATGAGTCTCACTCCTGAAATGTGACTGATCTGGGAATGTGGGAGAAAAGCTGTGATCTGCATCCTCGGCTGTTGACAACAAGAGAGACAATGCCAATAAGACCATCAAGCCAAATGAGATGACGTCCCTTCTTCCTACCTTCCAGTGTCCTTTAGTGGTCTTTACAGACTAACCTAACAGGAACTAGCTGGTAAAGCAAAATAAAATATATTATACATTTCCATTATTTGAAATCAGAGACATAGAAGAATAAATTTATCACTTGGAAAAATAGCCAATCAGTTGGCCTGTGTGGTGGGCAAGATAGTGATGTCCCCCAGGATATCCACATCCAAATCCTTGAAAATGGTAAATATATTATCTTAAATTGAAGGGTAAATAAGTTAAGAATCTTGATATGAAAAAAATGTTTTCAATCATCTAGATGGGGGTTAATGGAATTATAGAGGTCCTCCTCATGGGGAGGCAGGAGTCAGAGTCAAAGAATGGGATATGAAGACAGATGCAAAGGGGAGAGAAAGGGAGGGAGGAAGGAATGGAGGGAGGTTGATGGCTTTAAAGATGCTATATTCCTGGCTTTGAAGATGGAGGAAGGGGCTGAGCCAAGGCATTATGGCAACCTCTAGAAGCTGGAAAAGGCCAGGAAATAGATGGCTTTCTGGAGCCTCCAAAAAGAATGCAGCTTTCCTTTTAGTCCCTCAAGATTTTACTCATAGTGATCCTGTTATGGGTTGAATTGTGTTCCCACAAACAGGATATACTGAAGACATACCTCCTGACACCTCAGAATGTGACCTTACTTGGACAATAAGGCCATTCCAGAAGTAATTAAGTTAAAATGATGTCATGAGGATAAGCCCTAATTCATTAGGGATAAGCCCTAATGTAATTGGTGTTCTTAGAAGGAAATTTGGACTAAGAGACAGACATGCATAGAGTGAAGATGACAGGAATATACACAGGGAGAAGATAGTCATGTGATTGTAGTGATGTAAGTACAAGCCAAGGAACATCAGTGGTTACTGGCTAATATCAGACACTAGAAGAGGCAAGAAAAATTCTCCATTAGAACCAATGGAGAGAGCATGGCCATGCCAGCATCTTATTTCAGACTTCTCCAAGAACAATAAAATAACACATTTTGTTGTTTTAGGCCAATAAATTTGTAGTTCTTTGTTATAAGAGCATTAGGAAATTTATACAGCCTTTAAATTACAATAATCCAACTGTCCATCAATAAGAGAATAAATAAATACACTTCCATCTATTTTTCTAATGGAATACTACTCATCAATACAAATGGACAAATTAATGACTGATTTAACAGTATGGATATCTCTCCAAAACTTTACATTTAGAGGAAAAAAAGCCCAACACTGAAAGAGCACATACTGTATGATTCCCTTTATCTAATAAATTGCAAAAATGGTCATATGATTCATCCCCACAGCCATGCTCTCTGCAACATTTTCTCCCCCATACCTCAAAGATTGCAAACTATCCATCCCTTTTAATTTTAGCTGGAATGTAACTTCTGTCAGTTGAGGTAGTGGAAGTGATGTGTGCCAGGTCTCAGACCGGATAATTCAGACACCCAACTCCCTCTTCCAACCATACCCAGTCACTGTGTGAGCAATCCCAAGACAGTCTGCTAGAGCATGAGAGATCATGTGAAATAAAGATGAAATATCATACCAAGGTCATTCTAGACATGCAGATTGAGCAGATGATCACAAACTTGTGAATAAGCCCAAAAGAAACAAGGAGAAACACACGAATGAGTCAAAACAGATTTTCAAACTAAATCAAAAGTTGGTTGAAGTTACTAAGTTTTGAAGTTGTTTTTCATGCAGCAGCAGTTGACCAATAAACTGAATGAATAGCCAACTGAAATCTGGTGATAAAAATCACAACAGTATATAGCCAAAGCAATGGCAAGCAAAAAGAATAAAGCTGTACGCATCACTCCATCTGATTTCAAAACGCACTACAAAGTATTAAGAACAGCATGTTATTGGTTTCAAACCAAACATAGACCAATGGAACAGAACAGAGAGCCCAGATACAAATTCAGGAATTTACCATCAGTTGATCTTCCACAAAGGTGACAAAAACACACAATGTGGCGGAACAATCTCTTCTATAAATGATTTTGGACTATTATCAAGGTCAAAGACTGGAACCACAAAGAGGAAAACAACACCAAGTTCACATGCTTCTGCTGCTATGTTGGTCCCAGTTTCATTCTTATTTTTATTAGGTTTTGACTATTATTATCATAAACGTTATGAATAAATGAAAGAAAAAATTTTAAATGATTTTGAGAAAACAGGATATTCACATGCATAAAAATGAAATTGGACTCTTATCTCATACCACATGAAAAAATCAACTCAAAATGGATTCAAGACTTAAACACAAGACAAGAACTGTGAAGTCACTACGAAAAAATGGGGGAAGCTTCTTAACATTGACCAGCATAATGACTTTTTGATATATCAGGCTACAACAGCAAAAATGGGCAAATGGATTGCATCAAACTAAAAATCTGCACAGCAAAGGAAACACTTAACAAAGTGCAGAGACAAACTACAGAAGGGGAGAATGTTTGCAAGCTACATATCTGATAAGGGGTTAATATCCATAATATAGAAGGAACTAAACCTCTCAATAGCAAGAAAACAACTCATTTTTTAAATGGTCAAAGGACCTGAACATCTCATCTCTCAAAAGATGTACAAATAGTATTTACCCAGGAGCGGAGCTGTTTGCAGGCCCCAGCG